>JABUQX010026549.1:15000-28799 GCA_015478945.1 Trachelipus rathkii | reverse complement strand
CCTAATTAAGAAAGTCTTGGATTTAGTATAGCGAATTAACGATACTACCAATTTTTAACTAAACGTTAAAGAGTATAGAAAAATTACACAAACTGACCTTCCTTTTGATATATTATAGCTTGTTCCCTTTAGTACGTAGGAAATGAAACCATATGATGTAGGGCTGTACTCCAAAACTCTCTGCATCGCAAGAAATAAACACTTCTAGGGGGAGGCAGCTGCCCCCCCCCCCTGACGACGCCACGACGCCATGTATATATATATTATATATATATATATATATATAATTTTTGTATAATAAATATAATGTTACATATATTACATAATATTATTTTATATTTTTTGTGTATATATATATAATAAATTTAAATATTTATAAATATATATATATATTATAGAAATTATTTAATTAAAGCTCTTGAAATATCATTTCAAAATATTTCAGTGAAATAAAAATGAAGAGTAAAAAAAAAAATATTTTTTTTTATATATTCCCCTATAAATATTTGAAAAGAAATATGTCATATTTTGGTTGGTTGTATTTAATTTTTTGTAAAAAATCATTGGAAGGATTTGACAAATCCGGATTCGGATTCGGATTCGGATTCAAAGCTTTTTACATGGATTCGGATTCGGATTCGAGAACTTTCACAATCAGGATTCGGATTCGGATTCGAATCCGAAGGTGCTGGATTCGGATTCAGATTCGTTCGAACATTCCACACACACGGATTCGGATTCGGATTCGAATCCAAAAGTAGCCGGATTCGCCATCACTAGATATATATATATATATAGTATATATATATATATAATATATATATAATATATATATATATATATATATATATGTTGATTTTTTTCTTTTTTAACTAAAGGATATCCCACGGGTAAACAAAGATGGTCAGAGTCGGGGTTTCTCGGCCTACCGGGGGACGACGGGGACCTCGTCCCTCCGTCGGCTCGAGCCCCTTAAAAAGAAAAAACATTTTTCTCTCCAGAGCAAATTAAACAAAACACTATTTGGTACTCTTGCTCTCGTATTACTGCAGGAATGAGAAAGGTTGATGAGAGCTTACGCTTGCTAGACCTTAAGATTTATACTAATATTTAAAGGTGTTATTAATAAATATTAGAAAATATTTTTTTTTTAAGTTTCATCGATGAAATTGCTTACTGAATCAAAAATGTTATTTATTTTCCTGTATGCTGTTATAGTTTTAAAGTTACATGCATGTGGCTTTCGGGATTGCTGCATATATATATATTATATATATATATATATATATATATAATATATATATTATATATATATATATATATAAAACAGAATATGATATATATATATATATAATATATATAATTTACACGATACCACCCACTCGGGCAGGGCCCTTTTCAAGTGGGCAAGAACACAAGAAAAAAAAAAAGGAAAGTAAACCAACGGAACCTCTGGCTTAACGCAATTCCCTCAGGTGGGCGCAGACGTGACTTAAAGAGGAAGATTGAATAGTGCAGGAAAAATAGATGAAGGCAAAGAGTTCCATAAAACGGATGTGACTGGAAAGGAGGCACCACAACGAGTGATCCACGAGTCTCCAATATTCACAGAATATTCATGTGAAAAGGCACCTCTTGTGTTACGAGGACGACGCAGTGGAGTAATGCGAGGTAATTTCCCTCGAGCACCTGCCGTTAATATCTATAGAAAAGATATTGCGCCAATGTTATGTCGCAGGGAAAGAAATTTTGATTTTCACGACGGCCCCTATTTATTTAGGAAATTACCGTATATTATTTAAATGAACGATAAAATTTTATATTCCAACACGTTCGAGAAAGAAATATAAAATTTCAAAAAAATATCGAACTTTAAGATTGTTAACCCTTGTTGTCCATTCCATATTTTTTTTTTTTTTTTTAAAGAAACATCCTAAAATATGAGTTCGTAAGAGAAAAGAAATCGCGAGCAAGTATAATTAAAAAAAAAAGGTGTAACCCATACAACCTTTGTCTCGTAAGACACAAATGGACTGAAAACCGAGTTTAAGTAAGCGACCCTTTTTATGTAGGCCGCTGCAACGGAAAAGTAATTTCGAAAATTCTTCAATTTTTCTTCCATTCGGCATAGAACTTGTGTTTCTTAAAATCACGACAAAGACTCATTATAAATCAAAGGAGGAGTATTTTTAAGATAGAGTAATAAAATATTATTACTAATTCAGAGCTTAAATTAATATAAAATTTTCAACTTTTCTTTAATAACAGAAGAAAGGAAAATTGAAAAAAATGTACGTTAGAAGCCAACTTGAAACACTCTTTTACTGAAATCCTCTCAATTTATATTTTATAATAATGAATTTTAAATGAAAATAAGAATTATATATATCAAACAATCCTTTATATTGTAAATAAAAGAATTATAGTGAAAATCCTCACTCGAAAGAATTATAAAAGATAAATTTGAAACCAGAAATTAACACAAAAGAGAAAAAGATTCTAAATCACCAACCGATAATGTACGATATTGAGAAAAAAAAAAAAAACTAAGAGATTTGGGCAGACAAAAGTGGCGGACGTAAAATAATTCAAGAAATTGAAAAACAAATAAAAGTGGATATATATATATATATATATATATATATATATATATATATATATATATATATATATATAGAATATAATATATATATATATATATATATATATATATATATATATATAATATATATATATATATATATATATAATATATGATATTATATATATATATATATTATATATATTATATATATATATAATATACCGTTTATATATATATATATATATCATATATATATATATATATATATATATATTATATATATATATATATATATATATATATATAATAATATATATAATATATATCTTTTTCTTTCTTTATACTACCTTATTTTCCCAAGATTGGGAGTAAGGAGCGCTACAAGCATCGGAAAAAGAAAAGCAGTAGTGAGAGTATGACAAATGTCGAAAAGAAAGACCAGCCCTACCCAGCCCCTCGTACCTTAATTAGTGAAAGCTCGTCACAGAAAGAAAATCCACCCTAGAGCTTCACGGGACGCGACGGACCCTCACTATTGGTAAATCGTCAATGTAAGGGTTCATCCCTTGGCCCAAGTGGGCCAATACCATGCCCCCATACAAAGCCCCGCCATTCTCTCCTATCATGCACCTTATTTCTCGCCTCTGCCAAACTCACATTTTCTCTCCTTCAGGACATTCGCTCACCGACTCAATCCACTTTCTCTTTCGTCTCCCAGCCGGTCGGTTCCCAGCACACTCACCACCACACATCCGCTTAACCAACCGACTATCATCATCCTTTCCACGTGACCAAACCATTTCAACCATACTTTCATTTATTCTCGTTTACCCCCTTTCTTCACACACACAACTCTCTAATACGATCATTCCTCATTTATTAATTCTTCTCTAAGATTGTCCATCTGAACACATTGAACTTTAGATCTTATTCCAGATCCAGACATAGTCTCACTACCATACAATAAACACAGGTAACAACATACCCCATGTAAGACTCTAGCGCACTCAAGACTTGGTCCCTTTACATTCCAACGATTTAATTTGCACCAGCAAAACCTTCCTGCCATTCACAACTTTCTACTACACTCTGCATCATCGTTCCTTCTCATCCAAACACATACCCTAAATATTATAAACTCAAGACACTTGGCTTCCAGCTGCTCACCATTCTACTAACTTCACACTGAGGACTGGTCCTCACTCACAAACCATAACCTTACTCTTATCTTACGTCTACTTTTCAAACCCTACCTTTTACACACCCTGCCAAATCTCTCTACAATCCTCTCAAACTTCTCTTCAGATTCGCCACACAGAACAAAATCATCCGCATATAATAGAGCACCCTCCACTCATCTCATTCTCCATCATTCTAACACCATTTCCTGCCATCCCCACCTCGAATTCTTTCATAACCCCATCCATGTATACAAATTGAATAACCAAGGAGAACACATCCCTACCCTTTCTCACTCCGCTATTAATCCTAAACCCAATCCCATTGACACCATTTATTTCTGACACACGCTTCACTATGTCATACATACTTTTGATTTCCATTCAGAAGGCCTACCACCAACACCATTATATCACTATCCTGCCATAAACTTTCCCTATTAACTCTATCATACGCCTGTTGCAAATTCCATAAAACCTAAAATATAATTTTTATTCTTCTTCTCCCTCATTTTCTCAATCATTTTTTTAATGTAAAGATTTGATATCCACAATCCTCTACCACTCCTAAACCCACCTTGTTCTTCACCAACAGTCCTTCAGTCACTCGACGCACTTCTTCGACCAAAATACCAAGCATATACTTTTCCCTACAAAACACTCAATAAACTAATCCCTATAATTTCTACAGTTCCCTTTCTCCCTTACCCTTATACAAGGGTACTATTACCCGCTCTCCTCAATCCCTTGGAACTTATACCCTCCAATAAACGGCTTTATTACAAATCCAATCATTCACCATCTCGCCTCCGATCTTGATTCATTTCACCAGTAATATTCATCTATACCCTGCAGATTTTACCATTCTCAACTTTCTCACTCTTCCCATACCTCCTCCTTACTAATAACCTCATCCCAAAATACCTATTCCTTCTTGTACCATCAAACCACACACATTCACTAACACCTCATCATTACTGTAAATATTTGTGCAAATTTTCGAAGTGTTCTTTCCAACACTCCCCTCACATCCATGTCATCAGTTACAAAAGCACCAATCCCTATTCATTACTCTAAGCAGGATTCCCCTTATTCTCATTCTATTAACCTTTCGCGCTTCCTTCCAGAAGGAAGCTTCCTATTCCCTTGTATGTCCTCATATCATCCTCCTTCAAAAACTGTTTCATTTACCTCTTGTTTTCTCCTACGTATGCACCTTTAGTATTTCTTTTTTTCCCTCCTTTTATAATTCCAAGCATCTTTCTTTTTGAAACTTCATCATTTGGCTTTTAGTACATTCAACCACGCTTCTTTTTTACCTTTAACCGCCTTCATCACTCTTCATTCCACCATTCGCTGTTAAAATTTTTTTACTTCCTACTTTAACACATCCCCATACTTCCTTTCCACTACTAACAATTGCTTCCTTTCATTTGCCCCAGATATTGTTCAGTTATCAACTTTGTTCCACATGTCAACCGTTTAACTAGCGGAGCGCTCTTACATTATACTTATCCTTATGTCTTGCTCACTTAACCTTCTCACTCTTAATTTTACCTACTTCTTTTCGTATCACCTTTCCTCTCCATCCAAGCCCCCATAATTAATTTAACATAGAACAACATAATGATTTGATATTATCCCATTTCTAAACCCCTAACTGATTTTTAACATCCAAACACATTACTCAACATTCTCCTTCTTCAACCAACAACAAAAATTAATCATACTTTTCACTTCGATACATCTCTACATACACCAACTCAATTATACTTATGGATACTCTTGTGTTTTAAAGAAAGATTACTTACACACATACCTCCTTCCTCACAGAAATCAATCAACCTTCCTTTACCATTTCTCATTTTCTCCCGCCACCCCAAAACCACCTGTTATACCATCCCTATTTTGATCACCTATCCAATCCATTCAGGTCCCCCAACACTAACAATCTGATGCTCCTACTCACCCCATCCAGAACATCATTTCAGATTATCCCAAAAAATTTTCGTACTCTCTTCAAACGTTTCCCTCAGGATGGAGACCATACGTTCACAACCACACATACCTTGACCCTTTTGAAAACTTAAATTTAACCATTTAGAAGTCTAGGACTCCACACACCACAAAGTCTTACACATAGCTTTGTAACACAGGTAACTCATCAAAATTGTGCAACTCCTTTCTCCCCTCTCCTCATTCTCTTCCACCAGCACGCAACACATTTCCACACCACACCACTCAATTTCACTTTTTCCTTTCATCTTTGTTTCAGTCACGCGAGCAAATCCAAATTTGCCCTTTCTAAGTACATCCATTACCTCTCTCCTCTTCTCCTCAACAATTATATTTCCTCTGACATTCCATGTACCCATACGATTATACATCTCGCGAAAATTAGAAGGTCGTTTACGGCGATCACGACCATCTCGGAGGCATGCATCGGCATTCCTAGCAAGAGATAGGGGGTAGTGGGCAGCCAACCAAACTACCACCGCCCCTTAGTCGACTTCTACGACACGCAGGACAAAGATGGGCAATTCTTTCTCCCCCCACACAAACGGATATGAGTAGTAGGGATGGCTGTAAAGGTGTTATCTAGAAGTGGGGTGGTGACTTTAATCATGTGTTATGATATGTTGGATTAAATGTGGTTTAGTAATTATGTTGCCTGGGAGGATGAGTGTGTAAAGGAATATGAACGCGAAAGAGAAAGACGCACCATTAAAAAATGGGAGGTAATTTCATCGCTTCGAATATACGTGTACTCTCACCTCTATAATATATACTATAATAATATATATATATATATATATATATATACTACTATATATATTTATTTAAACATATATTATATATATATATATATATATATATATATATATATATATATATATATATGTGAAAATAAAGAAGTTACCCGCATGATATCTCGAAAAATAAGATAGGTACAAGAAAACTGATAACATATATGGAATCAGCGTATGAAATTTGTATGGAAAATGAAAAAAAAAATTTTTTATTTTATTTTTTTATACCAAAACTCGATAGATTACAAGAAAAAACTAAAAAACATATTTAGAATCTGCATAAATGAAATTTGTATGAAAAAAGGATTTATTTTTAACTAAAAGAATACCCAAGGGGTAAACCGCAAAGATGCAAAGTGTCGGGGTCTCTCGGCTATCGTCCCCCCCTCTGTTCCACCGTCGGCTTCAAGCCCTTAAAAAAAATTCATACCGCTTATTTTCCAAATGTGTATTTAGTATAAAAAAATTTTTTTTTCATTTTCCATAACAAATTTCATACGCTGATTCCATATATGTTATTAGTTTTCTTGTACCTATCGTAGGTTTGGAGATATAAGAAAAAAAAATTTAAAATTTTAAATTTTTTTTCATTTTCATACAAAGGTTACATACGCTGATTCCATATTGTTATCAGTTTTTTGTAGCTATCCTAGTTTTCGAGATATGATGCTGGGTAACTTCTTTAGTTTGGCATATATAAATATATTATAATATATTATATATATAATATATATATAATAATATATATATATATATATATATATAATATATATATACTATTATAATAGTATATATAATATATATATATATATTATTACAAAATTTCATACGCTGATTCCATATATGTTATTCAGTTTTCTTGTTACTATCTTAGTTTTCGAGATTGATGCGGTAACTTTTAGTTTCATATATATATTATATATATAATATATATATATATATATATATATATTATATTAATATATATATATAATATATATAATATATATTATAATATATATATAAATACAGTATAATATACTATATATATATATATATATATATATATATATATATATATATATATTATATATATATATATATATATTATAATATATTTATATATATATATATATATATATATATATATAATATATTATAGGCCCGGCCTCTAGAAGAGCCACAATTCATATCTCAAAAACCTACAACAGCTACCGGAAAAGGAATACATTGCTGGAAAATCCTGGCAAAATTTTACCAAGGAAACTGTAAAAAAAAAAAAAAAAAAAAAAAAAAATATCTCAAAAACTACAAAAGCTACATTGAAAAGAAATACATTTTTGGAATCCTTGTAAAATTATAGTTAGGAAAATGTAAAAAAAAAAAAAATAAACAAAAACTGGTTATTTTTTGGGGGGGGGGAGGTTGGGACATAGTATTATATATATTATTTGTAAAGGTATTACACGGCAATGTAGGGGGCTCGAGCCGACGGGGAACACAGGGGGGGGATGTTTTCCATACCCCGTAGGGGAGGGGAGGAGGAACCCCCGCGACACCCAAATACCAAAGAGCGGGGGTTCCGGAGACCCTCCCCGGAGGGCGGGAATTAGTCCTACCCCGTAGTTCCCCGGAAGGCCGAGAGACCCCGACTCCTGCCATCGGTGCGGTATACCCTTGGGGTATTCTTTAGTTAAAAAAGAAGCAAAATTTAATAGAAAGTCTGTTTATTTAGGTAGAGATGGTATAAAAATTCTCTAAATAGGCTCTCTCATATTACTATAATTATTAACAAAATTTTTTTTTTTTTTTTTTTTTTTTACATTTTCCTAACTAAAATTTTACCAGGATTCCAAAAATGTATTCCTTTTCGCTGTAGCTATTGTAGTTTTTGAGATATAATATATTTTTTTTTTATTTTTTTTTTTTTTTTTTTTTTTACATTTTCCGCACTAAAATTGGACCAGCATTCCAGCAATGTATTCCTTTTCCCGGTAGCTGTTGTAGTTTTTGAGATATGGATTGTGGCTCTTCTAGAGGCTGACCTATATATATATATATATATAACATTTTAATATATATATATATAATTTTTTTATATATTTATATATTTATTTTTATTATATATATATATATATATATATATATATATATATATATATATATATATATTAGAGAGAGAGGAGAGAGAGAGAGAGAGAGTGAGGGGGAGGGAGTACTCAAGGTTGTTGAAATTCCTTTCTCTTTTGGGTTCATATTCTTTACACACTCATCCTACAGGCAACATATACTGACCACCATTTATCTACATATCATATACACATGATTAAGTACACACCCCTCTTCTAGATAACACTTTACAGACATCCCTACTACTCATATCCCTCTGTGTGGGGGGAGAAGAAATTGCCCACATCGTATGTCCTGCGTTTCGTAGAAGGCGACTAAGGGGGGAGTTGGGTTGGCTGCCTACTACCATCTATCTCTTGCCACAGGATTGCTAATGCAGGCCTCGGAGAAGGTCGTGATCACCGTAAACGGCCTTCTATCTTTCGGCGAAATTTTATGAATCGTATGGGTAACATGGAATGTCAGAGGAATAAATGATGAGGAGAAGAAAAAGAGAGGTGATTGGATGTATTTAGAAAAGGCAATTTTAATTTGCTCGCTGTGACTGAAAACAAAGATGAAAGGAAACAGTGAAAATGGAGTGTGTGGTGTGAAATGTGTGTGTGATTGGTGTGGAAAGGAATGAGAGAGGGAGAGAAGGAGTTGCAATTTTGTGAGTGACCTGTGGTACAAAAGCTATGGTAGACTTTGTGTGTGTGAGTCCTAGAATTAATGGTTAAATTTAAGTTTCAAAAGGTCAAGGTAGTGTGGTTGTGACGTAGGTTCATCTGAGGGGAAACTTGGAAGAGGATGTTTTTTACCCGGGGATTATTTTTTTTTTTTTGTCGTTTTCTGTCTAATCTGAATGATGTTCTGGATGGGGTAAGTAGGGAGCTTCAGATTGATAGTTTGGGGGGGACCTGAAGGGTTGGATAGGTGATCATTAAAGGGGATCGTATAACAGGTGGTTTTGGGGGTGGCGGGAGAAAATGAGCAAATGGTAGGAAGGTGATTTAATTTCTGTGAAGAGAGAGGTATGTGTGTAAGTAATACTTTCTTTAAACACAAGGAGACTATCCATTAGGTATACTTTAGGAAGTTGTGTAGGTAGAGTATGGTATCAAGTGAAAAAGTATGATTGATTTTGTGTTGGTTGAAGAAGAGATGTTAAGTATGTGTGTTGGATGTTAAATCTGTGAGGGGTTAGGAATGGGATTATCGGATTATTATATGTTAATTCTTTTGTAAAATTAAGTTAGTGGTGGCTTGGATGGAGAGGAAGGTGATACGAAAGGAAGAGGGTAAAATTAAGAGTGAGAGGTTAAGTGAACAAGACAATAAGGAATAAGTATGTAAGAGCGCTCGCTTGTAAAATCGGGTTGAATGTGAACAAGTGATACTAAACCAAATCTGGGGGCAAAGAAGGGAAGGCAATTGTTAGTTAGTGCAAGAAGTGTGTGGACATGGTTAAAGTAGGAAGTAAAGAATGTTAACAGCGAAATGTGGAATGAAGAGGTGATGAAGGCGGTTAAAGTAAAAGAAGCGTGGTTGAATGTACTAAAAGCAATGATGAAGTTTCAAAAGAAAGATGCTGGAATTATATAAGGAGGGAAAAAAGAAATACTAAAAGGTGCATACGTAGGAGGAAACAAGAGGTAAATGAACAGTTGGAAGGAGGATGAATGGGGACTTACAAGGCAATAGGGAAGGCTCTTCTGGAAGGAAGCGCAAAGGTTAAGAATGGAGAATAAGGGGAATCTGCTAAGAAAATGAATTAGGGATGGTGCTTTTGTAAACTGATGAAAATGGATGTGAGGGGAGTGTGGAAAGAACACTTCGAAAATCTGACTAACATAAAAGTAATGATGAGGTGTTAGTGAATGTTGTTGTGGGTTTGATGGTGCAAGAAGGAATAGGTATTTTGGGGATGAGGTTTATTAGTAAGGAGGAGTTAATGGTTAGAGTGAGAAAGTTGAAGAATGGGTAATCTGCAGCGTATAGATGAAATACTGGTGAAATGATTAAGAACGGAGGCGAGGAGGATGATTGATTGGATTTGGAAGTGTGTAATAAAGCGTTTATGGAGGGTATAGTTCCAAGAAATTGGAGGAGAGCAGTAAAGTAACCCTTAATAAGGGTAAGGGAGATAAGGGGTAGAAAATATAAGGGAATAAGTTTATTGAGTTTGTAGGAAGGTATATGCTGTATTTTGGTCGAAAGAGTGCGTCGAGTGACTGAAGGGACTGATTGGTGAAGAACAGGTGCGTTTTAGAAGTGGTAGAGGATGTGTGGATCAAATCTTTACATTGAAACAAATTGATTTGAGAAAAATGAGGGAGAAGAAGAATACAAAAAAAATTTGGTTATTTAGGTTTATGGATTTGCAACAGGCGTATGATATAGTTAATAGGGAAGCTTCATGCAGGTGTTAGTGATATATGGTGTTGGTGGTAGGCTTTCTGAATGTAATCAAAAGTATGTAGACGATAGTGAAGCGTGGTAAGAATAAATGGGTGATTGGTTTAGGATTAATGGCGGAGTGAGACAGGGTTGTTGTTATGTCTCCTTGCGTTATTTCAATTTGTATATGGATGTGGGTTAATGAAAGAATTCGAGGTGGGATGGCAGGAATGGTGTTAGAATGATGGAGAATGGAGATGAAGTGGAGGGTGCCCTACCTATTATAGCGGATGATTTGGTTCTGTGGGGAATTGAGAAGTTGAAGTGATGGTAGAAGACGATTGCAAGGATGTGTAAAAAGGAGGCTTGAAAAGTAACGTATCATAACAGTAAGGTTATGTTGTGAGTGAGTACAGTCCTCAGTGTGAAGTTATGTTAGATGGTGAGAGCTGGAACAAGTGTCTGAGTTTAATATTTAGGTTATATGTTGGAATTGAGAAGGAAACGGATGATGCAGAGTTGTAGTAGGAAAGTTGTGAATGGCAGAAGGTGGCTGGTGCAATTAATATCGTTGGTGAATGTAAAAGGACTCATAGCCTCACTGTGCAGATGTCGCGAGAGATGTAGTGTGTATCCTAATGCAGGGACCTTCCTATGGTCTCGCTTACCTGTGTCTATAGAACTCCTACTACACTATATCAGTTAAGTGATGATATATGCCCGTCCCCTCTCCAACAGTCTGGATTAACGCAAGATAATAGATCTAATAGTATCAATAGTGTTCAGAATTGGACAATTTAGGGGAGTGCAGCGTGTGAAAGAATTGATTAAAATGAAGGGAATGAACTTACTAGAGAGTTGTGGTGGTGTGAAGAAAGGGGTAAATGAGAGAATAAATGAAAGTATGTTGAGATGGTTTGGTCATATGGAAAGGATTGAATGATAGTCGGTTGGTTAAAAGGATGTTATAGTGGCGAGTGTGTTGGGAACGACCGGCTGGGAGACCAAAAAAAAGTGAATTGAGTCAGTAAACGAATGTTTGAAGGAGAGAATGTGAGTTTCGGTAGAGGCGAGAAGAAAGGGGTATAACAGGAGTGAATGGCGGGGGATTGTGAGGGGGATATGGTTGTGGCCCACCTGGCCAAGGGGATGAACCCTTACATTGACGATCTACCATAGTGCAGGGTCCATCGCCATGTCCCATGAAGCTTTAGGGTGGATTTCTGACTGCGACGAGTTCTAACTTAATTAATGGTACTGAGTGGGCGGTAAGGCTGGGCTCCCTTACGACTTTTGTTCATGTTCTTCAACTGCTTTTCTTTTTCCGATGCTTCGTCATGCACCTTACTCCCATTCTTGGGAAAATAGAAGGTAGATAAAAGAAGAAGAAATATATATATATATATATATATATATATATATATATATAATTAAATATAATATATATATATATATATATTATATATATATATATATATATATATATATATATATATATATATATATATGCAGGTTTTCATAAAGTACTTGTACTTGTACTTGTACTTGTACTTGATACCATGTACTTGTACTTGAACAAATTCTAGAGTACTTGTACTTGTACTTAAGCAATTCTAGAGTACTTGTACTTGTACTTGACAAAATGTACTTGAACTCAAGCCAGATATAGGTCATTCCATTATAAATCTACCAGGCCATTCCTCTTGTTTTCAAACATTGATAAAAATTGGCACACTTTATAGATCTTGATGAGAGAAATTGAATGGTGTTTGTCCCACTTCTCTATCTCAAATAGTTCCTGAGATAGAGGTCAATGAGATTTTGGAAAAAGGTCATTTTTTGACTATACAGCACAAAGGTCAGCATATTGTATGTTGGCTTCTAGACCACATAGAGAGGTCATTCAAAAAGCATTTTAAAGCTAAAAAGGAGATCTATCAAACTTATTCTATGCATATTTCATGTAAATGGTCAAATAAAAAAGATGACCTTATGTTTGACCTTTGACCTCAAAAAGGTCAAAGTGAGTATCTTTTGATTTTTTTCTAAGTTTTTACAGCAGATGACCATATCTATGTACCTTAATATACAGCAACCTCAGTTTTGATATTTGTTTAGTTTTGGTGCTACAGGCATTTTAGTTAACCTATATCACAAATTTGTCCCCCCAAAATTCTTATAACTAGCTTATTATATACATATTTCATAAAAAGGGTTATATAATTTCTCTCATCAAGATCTATTCAGAATGTTGATTGCTTAAATTTTCTGAAATGTGAGTAAAATAGCAATATATATATATATATATATATATATATATATATATATATCATATATATATATATATGCATAATCATATAATATATATAATAGTATATATATAATATATATATAATTATATAGTAATGGGCGTAGGCAAGGGGGTGCAGGGGGAGGGCACTTTTGCTCCCCTAAATCTTGACGGAAATAAAAAATTCTGAACATTATATGTTTGCAGACGACGTTTTTAAGTGTTTAGTAGAGAAAAGCTGAAAAAAATACATTTAATCGATAGATAATCCAATGTAGTATTTCCTAATTACTACAGGTATTTTATTATTTTTTTCTAAAGTTTTAAAGTGTTTTAGTTTTCATATTGGCTTAAAGTCAACTAGCTTTGTGCTTTTATACAGTTGGATTGTTCTTCTGACATTATTCTCCGCTAGAACTTTCAGTTTGTCGTCGTTAGCATTTGGCGGC
>JABUQX010026549.1:0-10000 GCA_015478945.1 Trachelipus rathkii | reverse complement strand
CTTCTTCGACTAAATCTTTCTCACCTCATAATCCATGGTTCGTTCGTACTTGTTCTCTGGCCATTCAGGCTAGAGACACTGCGTTATCGGGGGTCGGAAAATTTCTCGTTTCCTATCCACTCTCGCTAATTTTTTCATTCAGCCTAGGAAATCTTGCAGGGATTACTCTTCGACGAGCAAAGCTGGCTTTCATCAAACGTGCACGCTAACTTCCTGTTGGTTCTTCCTACTGACAATCTTTCTAGCCTTTTTGCCAAAAACATTCTTCCAACAACTTCTTAAATCACTTTCCTTCTTCTTTATCGATCTGATGGTTATGTTGCTAAACCCTCCAACTGAAAAGGCCAATCTCTTTTGGGCCTCCTATTTTCCTCTAAATCAACCCTGAAAGATGCATCCTTCCTTCTTCCTCCTCCTTCTCTTCTCAGTTGTCCTATGCCTTTCCTTGTGATTACATTTGATCGGGTGCATGTACTCCTGAATCTATGAACTTAGGAAGGCGGGTGGCCCGGATGGCTTTCCTCCCCAAGTTTTGAGGGAGTGTGCTTCCGTGCTGGCCTCTCCCCTCGTCACCTATCGTTCAATTATATTCTCTAGCACTTTCCCTCAGCGTTGGAAGCGCGTATATGTCCAACCTATTCCGAAAAAAGGAAGCCACTCTGATCCTTCTAACTATCGCCCTATAGCTCTAAACTTGTATTCTATCTAAGATCTTTTGAAACCCTTCTCAACTTCTCATTTCTTAGACCATCTGGAATCTTATTCCCTTCTTCCGGTCGCCAGTACGGCTTTCGGCGCTCCAGGTCAACTACTGTGATATACTTTCCTATCTACAGATTTATGGTTTTTCCGCCCTTTAGGAATTACGGGGAGACTTGCGTGGGGGCGCTTGTCATATACTTAAAAGGCATTGACGGTATGGCAACGCGTCACTGCTTCTCCAAGCTCCCCTCCTTTGGATTTTTCCTCCTTCTCTTTGCTTACTGTTGTCTAGCTTTTCTTTCAAATCGCACTCAATATCGGCTGTTGTTGATGGGACAACTTCTTCTTCTTTTTCAGTTAATAGTGGTGTTCCTCAGGGTTCTGTCTTATCTCCTACTTTAATTCTGCTTTTCATTAATGATCTCGTCTGCACATCTAACTCTATCCACTCATATGCCGATACTCGACCCTTCATTCTTCAACTGATTTCAATTCTGCTCCTTCTTTTACATCTAGAATTGCCTCTCGTCTTAAATCTTTCCGATCCATTCTCGCTGATCTGGATAGAATTTTCCGGTGGGGTGTCGAATCAACCTTGTGAAATTTAATTGTTTTAAAAACCCAACTTTACAAATCTCCCTCTCAAAACACCGTATTCTAACTTTCCTATCTCTTTCGACGGTCTTCTCGTCTCTCCTCGTTGACAATATAAACATCCATCTCCTTAGCATAAACAAAAAATTATCTTAGAAACCCCACATCACAACGGTTGCTAGGGCGGCCTCAAAGAAAATGGGAGTTCTGTTTAGACTGCGAGACTTTTTTTTCTCTTCACAGTTACTCCAGGTATATACAATGGTCTCATCCGCCCTTGTATGGAGTACTGCTCTCAAAAATTCGGGGGGCCAGGTTTCACCGGCTTTTGGATGGGGTCGAGTCAAAGGCAAAAAGACTTATAAACTGTTCCTTACTTTTAGTTCACTTGACCCTCTATTCTTGCGCGCGATGTGGTGCTTTATCTCTTTTCTATAGGTACCGTAGCGGTAAGTTGCTCGAGGGAGCTTTCCACCCGCGTTGCAACTACCTTTAGAAGCCCTCGTAGCACAAGGGGGTGCTGTGTCGGCACATGAGTTTTGTGTTGATATTTAGCAACTTCCGGACTAGTTCGCTGCGGTGCCTCTTTCTTTCCTGCCACCCCTGTTCTGTGGAATTCTCTTCCATCTTCTGTGTTTCCTTACTCATTTAATCTCCCTCACTTTTAAACCTGCGCGTCTGTGCTCATCTGCGTTTTTATTTGCGTTAGTTGAATTTTTGTTGTTTAATACCCCCTCATTGGAATAGGGCTTTTCTTAATGCAGTTGCCAGATACACTGGGAAATATATATATATATATATATCATATATATATATATATTAATATATATATATATATATATTATAATATATATATATAATATATATATATATATATACATATATATATAGCCTATATTATTTTCTTTTGTTTCAGATTTCCATATTATAAATTTATAGGTAAATCCTAAATTTTACATATATTTGTTAATATCATGAATCGAATCTGCAAATTAAATGCTAGGAGATATTGTGCTGATTCAGTTGAAATGCATAAGGGAAAAAATAACAATCCTTACGAGATTTGACCAAAATTGTCTCTAGAATAAAAGATTTAAACTTAACGTTCTTTGGAAAAAAATTAGTGGTTTGTGCCAAAATTGCTTTCATGATAAGAAAAACTACTTCCCACACAACAGGAAGCTGTAGAACCATCCACCATCATCCGAGGAATCTGATTTAGAATCAATAGCGAACTAACCGAAATTAGTAGAATTTATGAAATGAGCAACTTGAATACTTCATTACCCATATTTGATCAGAGTCCATTAAAAAAAATGTAGAGTGTCTGAGAACAAACATTATTCTGAGTTAAAATTCAAGAAAGCGAAAGTAGCATTGAAAAGGAAAATTGAAATTGCAACTGGTCAGTCAGTTTCATCCAGTGAAAAAGAAGATGCAGAAACAGAAATTCCTTTAGCAACTAAAGTAAAAATATAATAAAGCAGAAAGCAAAAGTATAAAACTTACTATTCTTATTGTATTCCCAAATTCCTGGAGTAGACAAAAGATCGTGAATGAATTTAAATGCTCGCAATATATTGCTAAACAAGCAAAGACATTAGTTAAAAAGAAAGGCGTGCTTTCAACACCAAATCCCAAATTAAGAAATTGTTTGTCTAGAGAAACAATTGCAAAAGTAATTGAGTTCTATCTTTCTTGGGACATTAGCAAGGAAATAGCCGTGATGAAAGACTGTCTCTGTGAAATTAGCTGATGGACGGCGTGAAAGAAAACAGAAACATCTTATCCTTTGCAATTTGAATGAAGCATATCAAAATTTCAAAGAATAGAATCCCGAAATAAAGGTTGGGTTCTCTAAGTTTGCATACCTTCGACCAAAAGAGTGTGTGTTGGAAGGTGCTGTGGCACACATTGTGTGTGTGTTTGTATAATACACCAAAACTTTCAACTCATGTTGGAAAGTATTGTACATGTTTTTCAGAATAATTTATCGGATTATCTTCCTGAAGAGTGTTGTTCACTAGCATCTGAAAATTATTAAGACATGCCTGATTTAAAATATATAAATTACTATGCACATTGTCTTGCCCTTCTCCATTGCAACCCACCCCAAGAAGCATGTTTCTTTGGCCAGTGTAACCAATGCACCCAAAAAGATGCATTCATATCATACAAGCCGCATTTGATAGAGAAGGGATTGATGAAATTGAATTCAGGCAGTGGATATTAACAGGCAGATCAACATTAGAGATGCAAAAACTTTCAGATGAGTTTATCCACATCTTTCATGAAAAGTTACAACATCTTTTAGAGCATTATTTCTTAGCAAAGACTCAAGCAAAATCTTTACAACAAATGAAAGATGAACTTAGTGAAAGTAAGTTCCTTGTAATTGGAGATTTTGCAGAAAATTATACTTTCATTGTTCAAGATGCAGCGCAATCATTTCATTGGAATAACAATCAAGCAACACTACATTCATTTGTTGCATATTACTGTAAAGACAATGAACTAATGCACAAAGGTTGTGTTGCTATTTTGAGTGTAACCATCATAATGTAATTGCAGTTTATTTTTTTCAAACTCGACTGATTGAGTTTCTTCAGTCATCCCATCAAATTACCAAAATATTTTACTTTAGTGATGGTTGCGCTGCACAGTACAAAAATCGCAAAAACTTTATAAATCTATGTCACCACAAAAACGCTTTTGGAATTGATGCAGAATGGCATTTTTTTGCAACCAGCCATGGCAAAGAACCATGTGATAGTATTGGAGGTACTGTAAAATGGCTTGCATCAAAGGCGAGCCTCCAAAGAACTGGAATGGGTAAGCTCATTTTAAATGCTTCCCATCTCTACTACCATGTTGATGCTCTACCTGGCATTGCATTTACCTTTATAACAAAAAACTAGGAAAAACTATGAAAACCCGATGCTGCTCTCGTATTCAGAAAACATTATTCTAAATGTGCTAGCGGAACAGCGGGGAAGAGAATAATTACTCAATATATTATAAGATATATTATATATATAATATATATTTATTAAATATATAATAGATAAATTAATAATATAGTATATATATATATATTAATAATATAATATATAATATAATATTATATATTATATATATAATATATATAATAAGATAATATAGTTATATATAATTATATATATGATATAATTAATATTAATATTATAGTTATTGTGATCCGACAGTTTGACCGTCCTACAGCTTTTTTCTACAAAAGTATTAAGAGATATAGTTCTGAACTTGAGATTTAAAGACGAATATTTTGTACTCGGTATAGCTCGTATATACGTGCTTAACCCGCCGGCAGGGGCGTGTAAATTTCAAGTCTGTAGGATGTAGGCTATGCGAGGGGGGGTCACCCCGGAGGGTGACGCCGATATTGCGCTCGCCCCTTGTGCGTGATCGAGAAGATCAAGATCATAGGCCTAACAAGCGTTAGGTTCGAGCGGATGACGTAATCTCGTCGCAGACGAAGGGATAACGTCAGCGCGCGAGAGAGCGCACACACGCACATACACATACACATACCATTATTATTATATTATTATTAATCGAAGAAGTGATCCCCGAAGGGGAGATTCACTGTCTGAGTTGATTTTTTAACCACTTTGCGCTGCTTCAGCGGACTCCGGTCCGCAGCGCACTGCACTGCCCCGGTCCGCACCGCCCCGCACCGCAAGCCTTTCTGGCTCGTAAATATATCTATATAAGCTCTAGAGTTTACGTATCGTGAATAAAATTGGAGTAAGTGTTAGATGGGAGGTACCCTAGTCATATACAACGAAAGTAACACCCCCATGGGTTTCCCCGAAAGAGAGGGACCCCACACCGCCATTAAAAATCGATTAGTGTTCGGTAGAAGGGCTTGAGAACGGTTGGTGAGCGGAATTCAGAGTTGAGTTTCTAGGGATAAGGACTTCGAGTAAAGCCTCTATAGGAATCTGATGATGTGGCTTCGCACCAGGTGCTGGAGCCCCAAGTCTGCTCTCTTCGGGCCTGGAGCTACTGAGAACAGTCGGGTATAACAACAATATTGTGTGTGCCTGTTAAGCTAATGTCTCACTTTCGATCTAGGTTAGATTCGAACTTCAGAAACTTACTCGTTTACAAGCCCCATGCAGAAAAGATATAAAACCTCAAAGAGACAGTTATAAAATAAATTAAATATAATTAATTGCTTTATTACTAACTTTTATTATGTTTATATAATCATTAACAATTTATACGTTTTTACATTTGACATAAAACAATTTAACTAAATCAAACCAATTATAGTACATATATAATTCAAAACACATCTAGAATGTAATCTATTTTGAAATCTATATTGTATAAACAATAATTTCGAGTATTCTTTTGAGAATAACATAAATAAAATCAAATTCTTTATACAAATATCAATCAATATATGTTGACGTTAAACAAAGTTTTCATCAATTAAATTAAAAGGCTTACTTAGTATTCATTTGAATATACTTATGATTGTAACTAAATCCATCAAACACTTGAGCGAACGAGTACATATAAGAAGCATCATAGAAAAGAAAAGTTAAAACAGTAACCTTCAAAACAAAAATTAACCTGACCTATTATCAGTTAACCAGAAGTGGAATAAAGTAACATAATAAGCATTCAAAGACGTAACCATATTACACTTTTCTAACATTGATCGCCTGTTATTTTCACTTTAAGAGTGTATATTTACAAAAAATTTACCTTAGTACCGTGAATGTTAAATTATTCATATTACCTTGTTTTGATCAATACACTAACCGATTGGTTCCCATTCCGTAGGTTAGCGGGCAACATGTTGCTCCGTACCGTTCTAAATGTGGCCTCGCGACTTGCGTATATACAGATTACATCCTGAGTTTATTAAAAAATATTTAAGTTTTAGATTAATTATTATTAATTAATATATATAGATATAGTATATATAAATATAGAATATAAAATAATATATATATAATATATATATAGTATATATATATATTATTAATATATTAAGATATATATAATATAAGTAATAATTAACCAGATTATGAATAATGATATAGATAAACTCTGTACGAACAATTTTACGATATAGTAAGATCACTTTGACTCTGAATGAGTCTGTATACCCCTTCAGGAAGTTAAATTGGAGTAGATGGTTAATATGGTGGGTGAAGTACCCTCCGTGCGATTACATACCAAGGACTTCTGACAAGGTATGGCAAGCATATCTGCTTTCTAAGCTTCCTTTCCTTTCCATTCAGTTTCCACGTCCGTTTTGCTTACTCATTGTCTAGTTTTCTTTCAGACTACTCCATTTTGGCTCTTCTTTATCCATTGTCTTGTTTTTTTGTTATGAGGATGTTCACTCACTCTTATGCGCTGAGTTTAAACTCTCCATTCCCTCATTTCAATGTGCAGTAATGAATCCCTCGTTTAGTATTTATTAGAGTGCTCTCGTCTACTTAGATTTTCCAAATTCTAAGTTCTTGGACGAGTAGGTCAGGAGTGAGATTTTACAGTGGATGAAACACATTCTTGAGTAAATTAAACTTCTTTGAATAAATTCAAGCTATCATCATTATTTCTCTCTAAATCACCGTAGCCAACTTATATTGTCATAGTCACCTTTCGACCGGCACCTCTGATAGTGTATCAACCTAGTAAACAACAATAACAGAATAATTCTCGACTAAACCCAATAAATACAGTCAGAAATTATAGAATGGAAGAACCTCCCTCATCCAATAGAAGCTAAGGAAGTTCTGATCAGATTTCCGTTATATTTTTCCTGTTAATCATCAGTTACTCCAGCTTTAGTATAAGTATTATTTAGTCCCTGTATGGAAATACTCTATTTCATATTTGAGGTGATTCCAGATTCCAACCATTCCTTTTGGAATAGATCCGGTTGAGGCTAAGGCTAAACCGTAGAACTAATAATAACTGTCTAAACTCTTCGTGAAGTTCACCCTGATCCTCTCTTATCTCATATGCGTACGTGGTGCCTTGAAGCGCGCATTAGTCTCATTTTCTATCGTATCTGCTACAACGGAGCGTGTCACCAGAGAACTAATTATTGATAACCGACATACTAGCACTCTTACAACCACTGTGTCGAATATCTTCGTTTAAAACAAGAAGGTGCCTTACATCTCTCAATGAGTATTGAGTGATAAATATTGAGATCATCAAGGATATTTACTCCTAGTTTATGTGGATGCCTCATTGCATTTCCAGCCAACTTCTGTATTCTTTGAAACTAATTGACTTATCATCCAGTTATTTAATTAAAATATTCTATAAATCTTCCTCTCTTTAGATATAGTCATCGCCTCTATACGTCACCATCACTTTGAGGGAAATTTTGCGTATAGATCAAAGGACTGGTGAATTTACTTTATTTTTTTGGTTTTTTTCTTTTCTATTCTTTATTGTTTTGCCCCCTACTTTGGAAAAGAGCCCTGACCCTTGATAATTAGGTGGCAATCGATGATATATTTAATATATATTATATATAAATATAATATATAACGGTATATATATAATATAATATTATATATATATATATATATTATATTATATAATTATATATATATATATATATATATATAATATATAATATTATATATATTATATTAAATATATATATTGATAATATTATGATATATATATACTCTACTAATATATATATATATATATAAATTATATTATGTATATATAATATATATTATACTATATAGATATATTATAATAGTCTATATATATATTGATATATTATTTATATACTATATATAAATTTAATAATTATTAATATTATATATTATATATATTATTAATGATATATAAGATATTATATATTTAATATTATATATATTAATTAACTATGATGTTTATGATAATTAATTTAGTGTCGTCTAAGTTAATGTGTGGCTCGATTCACCTAAATTTTTATACTCTCCTAATTTTGATTCGCGAATAGACTAAGAGTTTGGCACCATATACTTCATCTAATAACGTAAACAAAGTTTTCACATAATATTAAGTACTAAATAGCATTCATAACTGAACGTATTAGAAAAAATGTACAACAACATAAACCTTAACACATATTAGCATATCAACATTTAACAAAGTATCCACTTAACACCTGTTAAAGTTAAACTAACATAGCATGCTATAAATACGTAATCCAGATATCTTACATGTCAAAGCATAGACTCTAACTTAAATAATATAAGTCACGATTAGTTAGATTTTAACCTTAACATGGATAAATATTATAACAAAAATTTGTCTTAAAACATGGTTAAATAATCATAGACAAGGACCAAAGATAGTATTACTCTATAGACATTAAATTTAGGGGAGTATATAAGGAAACATGATCAGATAAATAAGAAAGAGAACGTCAGACAAGGTGAAGCATGTCAGAACAGTGGAGAAAAAAGAACTGAATGAAGTCACGAAAAGAATGTTATAACACAAAAGAGAGAAGACAACACTTATCAACACCTTAGAACACGGAATAAAGGAATGTTAACGGATTAAACAAAGTATCGCACTTAACACCAGTAATAAGGTAACTAACATAGCATGCAAATACGCTAACCCTATTCTTACTTTGTGCAAGCATAACATCTAACATAACGATAGTTAATTGTACACGAACATGTAATATTTAACTTAAAATTCTCCAACATTGGTTAATTATACGACAAAAAGAATGATCAACGGAACTATCCTCTAACATAGACAAAGTTTCCACATCAATAAAGCGTAACATATTTGCGTTACAATGAAGTGAGAGAGTAATTGGTACAAGACAACCTACACCTTAAAACAGAATAAACTGTTATATACAAAGTTCCCACTTTAACACCCAGTAAAGCAAACTAACAGGCATGCAAGGACGAACCTAATCTTACTTTTTCAAGCATAACTCTAACTATTAACGTAT
Source organism: Trachelipus rathkii (assembly GCA_015478945.1). Classification (NCBI taxonomy): domain Eukaryota; kingdom Metazoa; phylum Arthropoda; class Malacostraca; order Isopoda; family Trachelipodidae; genus Trachelipus; species Trachelipus rathkii. The sequence continues at coordinate 711 of JABUQX010026549.1, read as the reverse complement.
CTTCCACTGACACAGGAAAAATTTAAGGCTAAATATCTCACAACAATTGTTAATGTATTACTGATCAACGAATACTCTACATAATAAAGTTTCACATCAATAAAAACTTAACATTGCGTAACATGAACTAAAAGAATAGTAATGTACAAAGACAAACCTGAACACAACTTACATACGAATAAACTGATTAACATTAACAAGTTCCCACTGAGCTTCTTTTATATACTAAACCAGCGAATATATCTAACATAAACAATGTCTTCAATTAGAATAAGCTAACATAGCATTCATATGAATAGGAAAATAATGTACAATCTGACAAACCTAACACATCTTATCCTAATAAACTGTTAACATTACTAAAGTTCAAACTTAACACCAGTAAAGTAACAACTTTACATACAAAACGCTAAGTCCTCATTCATATACACTTTTATATTCAAGCATATCTCCGGTATACCCCATATTAACGTCAAAATCTTATGCCGATACAGTGAGAACATTTGATCAAAAATGTATCATAACCAATACCTAACCATCATAATACCTGAATGAGTAAAGGCGAATAAAGTAAAGTTTTTAGCTTATCTCTTTTTAGAATCCGCCTCCTTTCAGAATGGATACAACTAGACTATAACATGAAAAATGATTATAATAATTTTAACCATTTGCAATAAGCTAGTGATGCTAGATAACCTTGATTATAGTGTT
>JABUQX010026548.1:0-28115 GCA_015478945.1 Trachelipus rathkii | reverse complement strand
TATTAATATTATTTATATATATATATCTATATATATATAATATATATAATAATTTTTGATCATATTTTATATGGAGCTTGAGGAAAGCTCCAGTCGTACGCCCGGTATATTGTCCTCAGTCGCAACATGGCGGTGGTTCAATCCGAGAAGCAGTTAATTCTTTACCTTCCTATTTATGTTCTTTTCTTTAACATGCTTTTATATAATTGCGATTATTCTGCAATATTTAACATCTAACAATTATATTAAAAAGAACGAGGGATATTTATGACAATGAGTATATAGCTGGTCATATATAATACCTATATGGTGAGTATAAGTCAGACCTATTATTGAGATAGAGGGAGAGCTCGGTATTGTACTTTATAACTGTTCTTGTAAATCCAAGTATTTTTGGTATATACTTGGGAGATATAGCTCAGTCGTAAAAATCACGCCCACGTGGATTAATATACTGTCCCTCAGTATCGCAAACTATGGCGGTGTGATTATATATTCAATCCCTCACGGAATGAAAGGAGCTAAGTATATTCTTTAACTCACCTTCACTCACATAATATTTAAATTATATGTTCTTTATATATATATTTTATAACACATATATATTATTACTAATATTAATTATTAGCGTTATATCATAATATTTTATAATGGCAAAGAAATTTTAACTCATTTACTAGTTGGTCAATTTTAGGAGCAATTATCGAGGCATGTGGCGAAATAAGAAGGAGTACAAGACGAAATGTACTGACGAGAACTCAACATGGATGAGTAACGGCAGTAAGAGAAGAAGATATAGACGGAGAGTTATTCGTGGCTTTATAAAGTGTTACATCTGTAAAGAGAATATAGTAACGATCGTACTTGTTAACTGAAAAAACTGAGCTTTTCCGTTGAGTGATATGCGAGGATATATAGGCACGAGGTATCACGGGGAGACGTGAGCCAGGGAGATTATTTGTGCGCTCCTCAGTCGCAACCATTGCTGAGGAGGTGGTTATCTAATATCCGGTAAGAAGGCAGTTAAATTATCTATTTAATAACTTTCTATTATATATTCTTTTATTTAACATTCATCATTTTAATAATTCTTCTCATAATAATGCAATATTTTTAAATACATATCTTAAACAATATAAAATAGAACTGAAGTAGGATAGGTACTCAAGGTCTACAAATGGACATCACCCTTATATGGTAGATGTCGTACTTAAGTAGTACGCTCGGTTGCTTATTTATATACATGTATTCTTATTGAATCCAAAGTTATTATTATTTGAGCTTGGTACAGGATAAAGCTATCAGTCCGTATACAGTACACACGGTAGATATATTATAGTATCAGCTAGTCTGACTAACTATTGGCGGTATTAGGTTCAAATCCCGGAGAAAAAGTGAGTCAATGATTTAATATATTCTTTTAACTTCCACTAATTAATATATATTTAATATATATTAATATATATATATATATATATATATATATATATAATATACTATAATATATATATATAAAAAACTAATTTTTTTTTTTTAATAACGGCACAATATATAATATATATATATATATCTTCTTCTTCTTCTTCTTCATCTTCCTTATATTTTCCCAAGAAAGGGAGTAAGGTGCGCGACAGGCATCGGAAAAGAAAAGCAGTAGAAGAACATGGACACAAGTCGAAAAGAAAGAGCAGCCTTACCGCCCCCTCAGTACCATTAATTAGTGGGAACCCATCGCAGTCAGAAATCCACCCTAAAGCTTCATGGGACAGGCGATGGACCCTCACTATGGTAGATCGTCAAAGTAAGGGTTCATCTCTTGGGCCCAGGTGGGGCACAACCATACCCCTCACCAAATCCCGCCGCCATTCCTTCCTGTTATACACCTTTCTTCTCGCCTCTTACCAAACTCACATTTTCTCTCCTTCAAACATTCGTTTACTGACTCAATCCAAACTTTTTCTTCGGTCTCCCAGCCGGTCGAATTCCCAGCACAATCACCACTATATAATCCGCTTAACCAACCGACTATCATTCATCCTTTCCACCTATGACCAAACCATCTCACAATAACTTTCATTTATTCTCTCATTTAACCCTTTCTTACACCACACCTCTCTCTAATATACTCATTCCTCTCTTATCAATTCTTCTCACACCTTAGCACACCCCTAAGATTGTCCATCTAACACATTGGAACTTTAGATCTATACTTTCTTATTCGCAGACCATAGTCCTCACTACTATACAATAACACAGGAAACAACATACCCTCATGTAAAACCCTAGCACAACGTCAAGACTTAGTCCCTTTACAGTTCACCAAACGATTTAATTGCACCAGCCACCGTCCTGCCATACACAACTTTCCTACTACACTCTGCATCGTCCGTTCCCTTCTCATCAAACATATACCATAAAATATTTAAAATCAGACACTTGTTCCAGCTGCTCACACATCTAAACATAACTTCACACCTTAGAGGACTGTCCCTCACTCACAACCATAATCTTACCAATCTTATCCACGTTTACTTTCCAACCCCCTTTTACAACACCCTGCCAAATCTTCTCTAACAATCCTCTCAAACTTTCTTCAGATTCGGCCACACAGAACCAAATCATCCGCAATATGTAGGTAGGGACCCTCCACTCATTCCCCATTCTCCACCATTCTAACAGCATTTCCTGCATCCCCACCTCGAATTCTTCATAACCCCATCCATATACAAAATGAATAACCAAGGGGAGACATAACACAACTCCTGTTCTTACTCCGCTGTTAATCCTAAAACCAATCACCATTGACACCCATTTATTCTTACACACGCCTTACTATCGTCATGCATACTTTTGATTCCATTCAAGAAGCCTACCACCAACACATAATATCACTAACACCTGCCATAAACCTTCCTATTAACTCTATCATACCTGTTGCAAATCCATAAAACCTAAATACAATTTATTCTTCTTCTCCCTCATTTTCACAATCATTTGTTTTTCATTGTAAAGATTTGATCCACACATCCTCTACCAACTCCTAAACAATTTGTTAATTCAAAACAATCAAAATACATGAATAAGTCAGACGCACTCTTTCGACGCAAATACCAGCATATACTTCCTAACACACTCAAATAACTTATTCCCCTATAATTTTCTACAGTTCCCCTTTTCTCCCTTACGCTTATATAAAGGTACTACTATTACCGCTCTCCTCCAATCCATTGGAAACAATACCCTCTATAAACGCTTTTATTACACCAAGCTTTCCAAATCCAATCAAATCATCGTTATCTCGCCTCCGTTCTTTGATCATTTCACCAGTAATTTCATCTATACCTGCAAGATATATATATTATATATATCATAATATATATATATATATATATACTATATATATATATATATATATATATATATATATATATATATATATATATATATATATATATATATATATATAATATATATATATATATATTTATATATATAGTATTAATTTCCTTTTAAACGTGCTTTATCCTCTGGTCAAGAGGGTAACACCGCGGTACCAAGAAATTGAACTTTAAGGCGGCTATCGCCAAACCAGCGCCACCAAACGTGTTCGCAGCCGAGTTTTTAATTCTTGCCCTCAGGAAGATAAAACCTAGACTGTTAATCAACACTAGAGGATTGAACCGCGTCCTATCGCATGAGAAGTCGGCGAGGTCAAATCTAATCGCCTATATATAATATATATATATTATATATATATATATATATATATTATTATATATATATTATATATATATATATATATATTTATATATATATATATATATATATATATATATATATATATATATATATATATATATATTACTGTCAATGTTATACAGATTTTTGAAGTGTTCCCTCAACACTCTTCTCACATCCATTTCATCAGTTACGAAAGCACCATTCTTATTCATTATTCTATGCAAATTTCCCTTACTCTCATTCTTAACCTTTCGCGCTTCCTTTCAGAAAAGCTTCATGTTTTCTTATAAGTACCCCATTCATCCTCCTTCCAAACTGTTCATTAATCTCATTTTTCCTCCTACGTATGTAACTTTTGGTCTTCCTTTTATCCCCTTTATATAATTCCAAACACCATTCTTTTGAAACCTCATCATTGGCTTTTAGTACATTCAACCATGCCTCTTTTTTACTTTTAACAGTTTGCATCGCCTGTTCATTCTATCACTCACTGTTAACATTCTTACTTCCTACTTTAGCACAACCACATACTTCTCTTCACTACTAACAAATGCTTCTTTCATTTTTGTTCCAGTTTTGTTCAGTTTCATCTTGTTCACATTCAACTGATTAATTTGCAAGCGCTCTTAAATACTTAACTTCTCGCTATTAATTTTTCCCATTTCCTTCCTTATCATCTTCCTTTCCACCCAAGTCCCCACTAACTTAATCTTACATAAAACAACATAATGCTACTTACCAGCTCCTAAACCAGCAAGAAAACAGGCTCCTAAAGACGAGGCTTCAATGTCGTCGAATCGCTCCAGCTTTTTATTAATCAAAGTTGAAATCATCTGAAGAAGGAAGTCATTCTGCGCCACTCCACCATCCACTCTATTTCATCAAAAATTCAACAACAACAAAAAAATGAAACGTCATACAGATTATTAATTTATTGATCTATTTAATCTATTTTATTTATTTATTTATTATTTTATTTGATCTATTTTATTTATTTATTTATTAGTTTTTATTTATTTAATTTGTTTATTTATTTTATTTTTATTTATTTATTTCATTTAATTATTTATTCATTTATTTATATTTTATTTATTTATTTATATAATCATTTAATCAAAAACTTTTCCTTTTAAGAAAGTGAGATTAGCATGAAAGTTCGAATGGCAAAGCAAAGCAGTCTACATGTACTTTTATAAAACTTTTAGTTTTATAAGAAATTTAAAGAACTGAGAACAATCTGTTTATAAATAAAGGAAGAGAGGCCATAAAAATATGAATATTCCAAGATTGCAATTATATCTTCAAATTCTTTTAATCATTTCTTACTTCGACACGCCTGAAAGAGCTCACTTTTCGAGCACCCACCAACCATACCAATGTCAGTGACTCTATACACGATATTATTATTACTATCCACTTCCATTATTACACCACTGACACCCAATTGAATTGATAGTTGATATCATCCAGATTTATATATATATTAACAACCTGCAACCATTTTCCTGTTCTTAATATCCTTCATCTTACTTCTGTTCTTAAATTCACTTGCTCCTCTTCAGTCTACAAATTTTACCTCATTTTAACCACAATTTAAAAATTTTATGAAATCAATTCACTAATGAGTTCAGCAAATGTAGATTGTAAGCATAATTAGAATTAGAATTCTTGTTGCTTTCCACTTTCTTCCAAAGTATATTTACCAGCATAAAAATTTACACTTTCAACATTTTCTCATCGCTCCCAATAAATCATTTTCACTACTTTAAAGAGATTGTACGAATGTTTTCTGAAACTTTTCAGCTTTATCAAATCTGAAGAAATCAAATGTTTGTAACTTCCATAGAATTGTATGAACATAAAATATAAAATATAATATAAAATATAAAAAATAAAGTATGGGATTCACAATTTTCCTTTTATAAGAACTAAGCAAAAAAAATAAAAAAATAAAATTAAAATAAAAAATAAAACAAAAAATAAAGTGAAAATAAAATTACCAAAAAACTTTGTAGATCTTTCTTTTAATTTACTTTTGTTATCGTCAGTAGAAAAAAATTCTTCACACATTCAACATTCGATAGAGTTTTACTTGGTAGAACAACAATGTTAGAAATTTCACATATAATGTAAACCTTAAAGCAAAACTATCATAATTTATTTTCCTAACTGAAGAACAAGTAAAAACAATTAAATAAAACACCAAGAACACAGCATATATAACATAAACTAGCAAATAGTAGACATCATAAAATATACTGTAGGTACAATACAATAAACAGAAACATTAACTTTAAACCACAAAGCATACCTGACAGTAAGAAATTTATAATTCGTTTCTTTACTAAGGGTTCTATAAATCTGGTAAACTCTAAAGGCGAGGGACTCGAGCATCGCCCTCACAAGATGTTCACGACGAGTTTCCAAATTAAGACCGATAAATCCACAAGCTGCTTGGGCGTCATTGATTGGAGCCTGTAATTATAAGTAGAGGGTTAAAAAAGCATTATAAATTAAAATGCCCAAGAATACAAGAACCAGTGTTCAAGACTTTCTCTCATTACGCTTAGCTTCGGCATACTCAGCTGTTGATGAGTGCACTAGTGGCATGCTTTGTTAATAATTGAATAAAGTACCCGAAATATGCGATAGGCCTAGCAAGTCATCGGTATCTGCCGAAGACCAGAGAAAACCCGGAACCAGGTTTTGTGTGTTGTGAGGCGAACTTGAAAAAAGTTTGCGAGGATTGGTAGAGGGGTTTGGCAGGATGTGTAAAAGGAGGGCTTTGAAAGAAAATGTAGATAAGAGTAAGGTGATGGTAATGGGTGAGGAGAGTCTGCGGTGTGAGATCATGTTGGATGGTGAGCAATTGGAGCAAGAATCTGAATTTAAATATTTAGAATGTATGTTGGATGAGAAGGGAACGGATGATGTAGAGTATAGTAGGAAAGTTGTGAATGGTAGGAAGGTGGCTGGTGGAATTGAATCCTTAATGGATACAAAGAGACCTTGTCTTGAGTGCGCCAGGGTTTTGAATGAGAGTATGTTGTTACCAGTGTTAATATATATAGTAGTGAAACTATGGTATAGAATAAGAGGTATAGATCTAAGGTGCAATCTGTTCAGATGGGATAGTCTTAGGGGCGTGTTAGGTGAAAGAAGAATTGATAAAATGAGGAATGAACGTATTAGAGAATTGTGTTGATAATACATAATCATTCTTCTCCCTTTTCAGCCAGATTGATAAGAGATATAAATAGATATAAAGATTAATAAATTTAAGTAATAATAGTATTAATAGTTTAAGAATAATATATAAGCCTTAATAAAAGACCTTATAAAAAGCTTTTTCAATAATTTCAATGTTTATGGAGAATTTAAAGAAGAGCAAAGAACAACAGAAAAAAGAATAACAACAATAAGCGAAATAAGAAGATTGAAAGACTTATCATAAAGAATTAAGGAAATAAGAAGAATAGAGAGAGATGAATAAATAAAAAAAAACATACAAGAGAATTATCAATAGAAACAACTAACAACAAATACAAGCAATAGGAAGACGGGACTACCATAGTAACAACGGTAAGAAAATCCTCTTTATAATATCAATTATTTTATTACATAAGTTCAAATCCATTTATCTACAATGACAGAAATAGAAGGAAAAACTAAAGCTCCAAGATTCTCAAGGATGAAGAAAGAAAATTTTGATCAATATTTAAGGAAGGCACAATTATGGATTAAAATAAATGAGAAAGTAAAATACCCAGCAGCAGAATTAATGATGAAATTAGAAGGAAATGCTTTTGAAACAGTGAAGAACATATCTATGGAAGATTTAATGAGTTCTAATGGGGAGAAGCTATTATTTGACCTACTAAAAAGAAAATACCAGAAAAGGACGGAGAACATACAGTTTATCAAAATAAAGGAATTTAGAGATATCAAACAAATGAAGACTGAAAGTATAAAGGATTATATCTTCAGATTCGACAACCTGAGGATTGAAACTGAAGGAGTAGCGGAGATGACATATCCGAATACTTAGCTTTTACATTAATAGACAATTCAAGTATGAGCAACATCGAAAAGAAAATAATACTCAGTAAAGTTGGGGATGTTAAACAAAAAAAAATTTATGAGGCAACACAGGAGGAAATATTGCATGTAATGGATTCTGTATTAACAGACATGGAAGAAAAAACACCAAAGGAAAACCCAAAACATTGGTATCAAGGAGAAGAATGTATATACTGTCATAAAACTAATCACAAGAGTGAACAATGTTTCTATAAAGAAAAATAATCATAAGACAGAAGACTGTTTTTTCTCAGAAGAAATGAAAGGAAAATGTTTTAAATGTCGAGAAACGGGTCATTCATTCAAGAACTGTACAAAGAAAAAAAATCAAGCACCCTCAAGTGAATCAAAGAGAACATATTATAATAAAGAGATAGTGGAAGATAATAATAAGAGCGAATTGATGGAAGAAGTGCTGGGAATAATAGATTCAGGATGTTTGACATCTGTAGTGGGAACCATATGACTATCAGCCATTCTATCGAATATGTCAGAGAAATACATTAGGGAAGTGTCAAAAAGCCAAAGGAAAAAGGAAGGTAAACATATATTTGGCAAAACTAGATATGAAATAATAAAGGAAATAAGCTTACCATGCAAGATGAAGGAAAAAGAGTTTCAAATAAAAATAGATGTAGTTGAAGGAGACATACCTCTTTTGATAGGAAAGAAAACATTAAAGAACATAAGAGCAGTAATAGATATAGAAAAGAATTTGATACACCTGAAGGACATGGGTATTTACAATATACCAATAATAGAAAATGAAACAGGACACGATTGTGTGACTCTTATGGAATTAGGAAAAAGAAATTGGAATGGGCAATTTAAGGAAGGATGGATAGATATGGAAAGTAAGAAAAGAAAAATTATTAAAGCTACATCTGCAATTTGCTCATGGATCAAGTAGAAAAATATTTCAACTTATAAAGGAAGCATATGAAAATAAAACCACGTCAGAAATATTAAAAAAAGTAAAGGAAGAATTAGACAAAATTGTTAAAGATTGTAAGACGTGTCAAAAATTTAAACCATCACCACCCCATCCAATAGTTGGATTGAGAATGGCACAAAAATTTTGTGATATGTTACAGATGGATATAGGAGAGATAGAGAATCATAAATTTATAGTTATAATAGATACAGCAACGAGATATGTTCAAGCTGAATGGTTATGTGGAAAAACAAGTAAAGAAAATATAGAGAAGATATTAGATAAATGGGTAACATACTTTGGAGCACCAAAGATAATAATGTCAGATGCAGGAAGAGAATTCCAAAATAACGAAATGGAATATTTCTGTACAAAATTCAACATAGTATTGAAAAGTACAGCCAGAGAAAGCCCTTTTAGCAACGGATTATGTGAAAAATACGTTGGGTTAATAAAGGAGTTAATATATAAGTTAAGAGAGGATGGATTCAGTAAAGAAGAAAGTTTAAAATGAGTGTCTATGCAAAGAATCAATTAACTAATGTTAATGGATATTCTCCAAATCAGTTAGTATTTGGTAGAAACAATGTTATACCGAACTATGTCGATGAAAGGGATAGTAATCCAGCTTTGTTTGATGATATAGAAGAAGATGAAATGATGAGAAATGTGATGAATGCATATCAGAAGCCAGGAAACATCATATAGAACAGAATCCTCAGAAAAATAAAAACGGGCCATTAAGAGAAGAGAATAAGGAACATCCTAATAGAAAAGTCACTTATGGGAGACACTGTCTATTATAAAAGAAATAATGCAAAGGAATGGAGAGGCCCTGCAAAGGTAATTGGAAAGGAAGGAAAGACAGTTATAGTAAAACATGGAGGGAACATTCATGAAATAGCTAGAGTACACATAACAAGAATAAATAAGTGTGAACCTACCTTTACCGACGATGAGGATACAAACCATGAATTATCAGAGAAAAGTGAAGAAAAACATGACAACATTGTTGAAGAAGTCTCGGAATCAGAAACAGATGATGAAGAATATGTGACAATAACAAAAGATAGAAAAGAAAACCAAGATACTCAAGATAGATTAAAAATAAGAAGATATCAAATTTATGAAATAAGAAATAAAGAAAACGGATTAAAATATAGTCAAGATTTTGAGCAGAGCTGGAAAGGCAAAAAGTAAAAAGTACTCTTCTTGTTATAATGTTCAAGACATGGATGATGACAAGGTTAAATGGATAAATTTGAATGAATATGATCAAATAGCATTAATCAATGAAGATGTCAGTGAAGAGGACGACCAAAATGAAGAAGATATTGATGAAAGAGGTTACAGTACTGAAGAAGAGAATCAAGGTAATCAAGAAGAAGAGGTTACAAATTATTATGCAACATTACTTGAAGAAGAAGTTGAAAATGCAAAACAAAATGAATTAATTAGTTGGAAAATTAACAACGTATATGAAGAAATTGTGAAAGATAAGCAGAACAGAAAATTAGTATCCACAAGATGGATAGTAACAGAAAAAAATAAAAAAGGTAAAACAATTACAAAAGCAAGACTTGTGGCAAGAGGATTTGAAGAAAAAGTATATGGACACTTAGAGGCACCTACATGTACCCCGGACACTATAAAGATTTTCATGAATATCACTCAGGCATATGAATGGCAAGTTAGAACACTAGATGTAAAGACAGCGTACCTTCAAGGTCGGGAAATGACGAGAGAAGTCTTTTTACAACCTCCACCAGAAGCGAAAACAAATAAAATATGGAAATTAAGAAAACAGTTTACGGATTAAAGGATGCAGCAGTGGCCTGGTATCTATCAATGAAGGAATTTTTAAATAATCATGGTATGGTCCAAAATATATACGACCCTACCATCTATCATTATAAGTCTGGTAAACAACTAGAAGGAATATTGTGCATCCATGTTGATGATTTGATGTTTGCTGGATCGGAAAAGTTTCATAATAAAATGATAAAAGAATTAAGTAAACGATTTACAATGGGTCATGTAGAAGAAAAAATGTTTAAATATATTGGTATTGATATAAAAGAGGAAAATAATGAAATAATTCTAAGCCAAATAAATTACACTAAGGAACTAAAGGTAGTATCACCAGAGGAGTATTCAGATAGAGAAGAAAGAAAATTAGAAAAGGAAGAGATGACAATATATAGGTCTTTGAATGGGAGTCTGAATTGGATCTCACAACATACAAGACCAGATAAATCATTTTTTGTAAGTAAAATGTCTAGAAAGAATAATAACGCGACAAATAAAGATATGAAGGAAATTATAAAAAGGATTAATAAATTGAAAAATGAATACGTAGAAATAAAAATGAAACCAATAAGTAACAAACGAATGATAATATGTTATAGTGATGATTCTTTTGGAAATATAGATGATGGAAGCACACAAATCGGCTATATTATATTTATAAAGGATATTACTTTAGACAATAGTAATGTTATCAGTTGGAAATCTAAGAAAGCACACAGAATAGTAAGATCAACGATGGAAGCAGAAATGGTGGCATTGCTTGAATGTCTTGAGGAAGCCAATTACATAAGAGAGGTATGGAAGGAGATAACAGGCGAAACCTTGAAAATTGAAGTAAAAACTGATAATCACTCAATAAAGAAAGCTCTAGAATCCAATACAGCAATTAAAAACAGAAATCTAAGGATTGACATTGCAGCATTGAAGAGTATTCTAGCTGAAGTGAAAAAAATATGAAATTACTTGGATTCCTGGTGAACAACAAGTAGCAGATGGATTAACAAAAGAATTTGGAAAGAAAAATATATTAATCAATTATATAAAAAACGATGGGAGAAAGGATATCAAGAAAAGAAATTAGAGGAAGAAAGAGAATCAGATAAAGAATGATAATACATAATCATTCTTCTCCCTTTTCAGCCAGATTGATAAGAGATATAAATAGATATAAAGATTAATAAATTTAAGTAATAATAGTATTAATAGTTTAAGAATAATATATAAGCCTTAATAAAAGACCTTATAAAAAGCTTTTTCAATAATTTCAATGTTTATGGAGAATTTAAAGAAGAGCAAAGAACAACAGAAAAAAGAATAACAACAATAAGCGAAATAAGAAGATTGAAAGACTTATCATAAAGAATTAAGGAAATAAGAAGAATAGAGAGAGATGAATAAATAAAAAAAAACATACAAGAGAATTATGAATAGAAACAACTAACAACAAATACAAGCAATAGGAAGACGGAACTACCATAGTAACAACGGTAAGAAAATCCTCTTTATAATATCAATTATGTGTGATGTGAAGAAAGGCGTAAATGAGAGAATAAACGAGTGTGTATTGAGATGGTTTGGTCATGTGGAAAGGACGAATGATAGTGGGTTGGTTAAGCGGATGTATAGTGGTGAGTGTGCTGGAGCATACAAAAAAATTTATGTAAACAAAAAATGTTTATCTTCCTCAACTATACATACTCCGAAAGTTTCGTGTTGATAGCATGAATAATAAAAAGTATCGCGATTTTTAATTTATGGCTTGCCAAAATTGAACCCCCCCCCCACGTATCCTCCTGCATATCATGAATAAAATATTTTTACTTATTGACAATACACAAACCATTCGAAAGAGCATTCAATTCTGTATTAGAAAGTGTTAGAACCTAAAAATAATAGAATTGATGATTGCTACCCTCAAAAGTTAGGTACCCCTACCCGTACCGTCCCCTTAAAGATATAATATGAACATAAACCACTTTGTCCGAAAAAATCGGTGATATACCCAAAGAATATCAAAACATTTGTTTAACAAGATCTACCTTCCCAAAAACTATAATGATCGTCAAACAATATATAAATATGGTTTAAAAAAAAAATCCATTCAAATTTTCAGCAATCTTTCTAAAACTCACCCTACTGCAACGAACTACAAAAGATTTATCTAAAAAGATATACCTTCTAAAAACTATAATTATTGCCAAGCTATATATTTCATTATTAGTAAAAAAAAAAATTCAGTCGAATTTTTAGTAAACTTTCCAAAACTAACTCTACTGATGATTTTAAACCAGCTAGCCTATAATTTCCGAAATCTGTTTTATATCGAAGCGCAGCCTATCTATATTCTAGTCCTCAGGTAAGTCAAAGAAAGAAAGAAATCTATTAAATATTAATTAAGCAAATTTGATACTACTACTACTGTTACTTTCTATTATAACTCTATCCAATAGGCTGTCAGGACCAGCAGATTTACTGCAGTCAATATGTTTTTTTTTTTTTTAGTTACCACCACCGTTCACGGGCAGGGACCTAGTCAAGGAGGGGTATAAAACACTAATGGAAGTGACAAGAGATAAAAGTGTATAAAATCTCTCCACCTAACGCAAATTTCGCAGATGGGCACAGACGCAGGACTTAAACTGAGGCAGGAAACACAAAAGATGTAAGAGTATTCCACAGAACAGAGGTGGCTGGAGAAGCACCACCACAGTGAACAGGCCTAGAGTTGTTAATGTCAACGCAAAATTCATGTACAGACACTGCATCCTTGTGCTCTGAAGTCGTCTTTAAGGAAGTGGCATCGGGGTTGCCAGTTCCCTCGAGCCCTTGAGGCTGTGGTACCCATTGAAGAGACAAAGCTCCAAGGTAGCGTCATAAAGATAAGGAGTCAAAGGAATTGGAAAGTGAGGAGCAGTTAAAAGCCTCATGGCCTTTGCTCGACCCTATACAAAGGACGGGTGAAACCTGAGCAATCCTTCCCCCAGATATGAGAGCAATACTCCATACAAGGGTGGATGAGACCTTTGTATAGTGGGAGTAACTGAGAAAAAAAATTCCCGCAGCCTAAACAGAACTTCCAGCTTCTTTGCGGCCGCCCTAGCAACCAAAGTGATAAGAGGATTCCAAGACATTTTTTTTGTTTATGTTAAGGCTAAGGATGCTTATATTGTCAATTTGAGAGACGAGAGAACCATTAAAAGAGATTGGAAAGTTAGGGGGTATCTTTGAGAGGGAGATTTATTAAAGATGAGATTTTAAAAGAGTTGAATTTCACAAGGATGAGACTACTCCACTGGGAAATTCTCTCCAGATCAGTAAGAATAGGATCGGAAGATTAAGGTAAGAGGAAGCTCTAGAAGCAAAAGAGGGAGCAGATTTGAAATGAGAAATTGAGAAGATCTTTAATGAAAAGTAGGAATAGAGTGGGATTATCTCCCACTCTATTCCTATTGACATGGAAGGAAGAAGTAGCCCTATTAACAACAGCCGAAATGGAGGAATTGAAAGAAAGCTAGCCATTAGCAAGCAAAGGGAAGGGAGAACTCGGAAAACAGGAAAGCATACCATATCGGGTCAAATGTTTTAGAAATGTCAAGCTCCACCACAAAAGACTCACCATAGTCCCTAAGGACAGAAGACAATAGATTTGTGAGATTGGAAAGTATTATCAAAAGTAGACCTCGAGCGTCGAAAGTCATATTGATGATCGGAAAAAAGGGAATGGGATTTCAGATGATCTAAGAAATGAGAGTTCGAAAGGTTTCAAAGATCTTAGACAGAATACAAGTGAAAGATATAGGGCGATGGCTAGAAGGATCAGAGCGGCTTCCTTTTTACGGAATAGGTTGGACATATGCGCGCTTCTAATACAGAGGGAAAGTGGAATAGTTGAACGAGGGGTGTTGCCAACTCAGAATCACACTCCCTTAAAACTATGGGATCAATGTCATTCTGGCCGCTAACTATTAAAACATTCATAGTGATCAGGAGTCAATGAACCCTATCAAATGCAAATCTCAGGTAAAGGCATGAGACACCTGAAAGGAAGAGTAGGAAGAGGATTGCCAGAGTCGTCCAGGGATGAATTAGAGGAAAACAGGTAGCCAAAGAGATTAGCCTTTCAGTTGGAGAATTAGCAACAGAACCATCAGAGCGAATAATAGTAGGAAAGACAGATTTACAGAAATTGAGAAATTTGATTTTGGCAGGAGGCAAGAAATATTTGTCAGTAGGAGAACCAAGGAGATAAGCGCACTTTCGTTTTGCTTGTTGAATAGTATTCCTGCAACTATGAAGATTAGCAAGAGTGATAAGGGAACTAAAATTTTTCAACTCCCAGATACGCACGGTCTCAAGTCATGGAATTTGAGGAGAGAAAGGTATAGACGAAAAATGAACGAATCTGCTCATCCCATCAACGACTACAACTCCCTCCTTATCAGTGTAAGCCGAAGCGTCAACAGAGTCAAAGAAGTTACCCCAGAGATGGTTAACGTTAAAGGGAAGCAAAACCCCCAAATCAGTACGATTAAAGTGTCAGAAGATACGCCAGAAGCATAGGTCAAGTGTATTCAAGATTGGTTGGGACGATACGGAATGAGTGTGTTCCAGATAATTGAGAATGATGAATGATTCGACCTCCTTCCCTCCTGGATTAGTATGAGGGAACCCAAACCATTCAGTATTGTGTTCAGTGTACATTGAAATCCCCTAAGGGACCTCAGTATTTAGGTGAGAAGATTTAACAGTCTGGTTAGTAATGGTAAGATACTCCAAAAAGGCATCGAAATATGTTCTATTAGGAGAACAAAAGCAGAAACACAAGATTATTTAAGTAGTAGGAAGAAAGACTTTAAGCCATAGAACATGAAAGTTAGGAGGTTCAAGATTTTCGAGAGGTGTTATGGGAGTGTTTATATTTATGTAGGCACATACTCTACCTTTCAGATGGAAATTATGGAACAAGTTATCGTTAGATATATCGAAAGGGTAAGAGATTGAATCCATAGCTACCTGGGTCTCAGACAAGAGCAAAAGAGTACACTCTTAATTTCAGTAGCCTTAATCAAATCAATAAGATGGGAACAAAAATATCTGACATCAGTTTCTTAAATTACCAAACTGTGGGCTATCAACCCTCTCAGCTGTGAATGCTGAAGAAAAGTATGCATTACAAATGAAAAAAATCTGCCATTGAGTTCCACCATACATGCCTCCAGGACCCGTTTATTTGTTGGTCTATATGATAAGGTATACTCTCCTAATTTCATCCATCGATATGACGGGATACAAAATTGTTTTTTTTCTGATCTCTAAAATCAGTAAATTGTGAATTAGCATCAAACTCTCTCAGACGTATTACAAATATTGACGAAATCTATATCTAAATTAACTACGTATTTATCTCAATTGGACCAATATTTCTATTTTTATTATAAAGTTTGTAAAAGTTAATTTCTTCATGTCCAAAGCATAGCTTCTATCATATCCAAATCATAGCTTCTACAAATCCACATTAAAGTATTTAACTCTATACAGTATCATACTCATATAAATTATTATACTATATAAATAACTCTAAGATAAATTTTATAGTACACTATATGATCTAAACAATGGTAACCTAATAATCTATACAATGGTAACCTAATAAATGAATGCATATCAAAATCATAATTTATTCATATATGACTAAGTATAAATACTATTTCTATTTTTAATATAAAGTTTGTAAAAGTTAATTTATTCATGTCCAAATCATATCTTCTACAAATCCACATTAAAGTTTTAGATATATATATATATATCTATATTATTCATATAATATAATAATATATATATATATATACTATATATTATTATAATATATATATATATATAATACATATCATCTATACAATAATGTCACAGTTAATTACTTAATTTCAAAAAATTAAAGCTTCTACAAAGGTCCACATTATAAGTTTAACTGATTAAAAAAAATTCTTGTAAGTTAATGAATGGTGTTGTATATGAAATATTGTTTAATAAGCAGTTTGCACTTTTGCGATGAAATAAGTGCTGTTAACAAGTCTTGCATGCAGTGATTCAAGTATTGCACAATTTCTGAATTCGCGAGATCGACAACCAACTCAAATAAGACGTTCCTAAAGTTTGTTTTTGGTCGTTACATGGCTGTTTATGTATTTTTTTTTTCATCCTTGAGTATGCACCATAAACTCTCTATAGGATTCATGTCTGGAGAATTTCCAGCCCATGGGAGCACCTGAACGCCATTTTCTGTGCACCATTTCTTCACCTTCTTCACCGATTTTGCAGTATGGCATGGAGCAGAGTCTTGTTGAAATATCTAAGGACTTTCACCATACCATTCCCTTATTTGAGGTAACAAACGACCTTTAAGTACCTCTATGTACTTAAATTGGTCCATTTCCATCAACAATGTGTAAACGGCTTGTTCCATGCACAGAAATAGCTCCCCACACCATGATTTTTGTTGGAAATTTTATTGTTTTCTTCAGACATTGAGCTAAAAATTCTTCACCAGCTCGTCTTCGAACAGTCTGAACTCGGTCATCAAGTACTGCGATGGTTGATTCGTGAGCAGACTACCTACATGAAAAAAGAAAATATACAGTTCATACAGTCAAGAGAACTAACTACCTACATGAATATAAAAAATATACAGTACAGTTAAAAAAAATACTGTCACAGATACTGTAACAGAAAATATTCCTAAATCCACTAATAAATTATTTTTATGCACCACAACTTCTAATAATAATTAATGATCTTTTGTCCAATACAAGTTAACTATAGATGTGTCATTCTTACCCGTTCCCATTGCTCGGAAGTCCACTCAATGGTTCTTAGCCCAGGCATAACGTGTCTTCATCATCATCTCTGTAAGTCGAGGCTTCTTTCTCGGGCGATACGCTTTCAATCCAACTTCCAAAAGCCTCCTGTTCAATGTTTCTTCGGCAGAATAACACCCTTCCGCAGCCAGTTGAAAAGAAATCTGTTTGCAAGTTAATCTTCTGTTAAGAAGAGCCTCTTTTATTATCTTCTATCCATCTAGAGTGTTTTACGTTTCCCCGACCACATTTTCAAACCCTACTCGAGTTCACACTTCCTCTGTTTTCATTTCTTATTTAATATTGCTTAACCTGGATTGAGTGATACTTCATTTTTGGTATTTCTTTCTGTTTCTATGACTACCTACACATTAATTAGACATTATTTGTCAACTTTGCGTGATCAAGTCCTTAATTTACCATTTTTTTCTTAAAGTTTACGTTAAATAGCATAGATTTGTTAAAAAACTATAAAGACAAAAGTGCGTATTTTTATCAAAATCACATTGGGAACCAATACATTAATTTTACTGCAAAAATAAAAATTAATAAGTCTATAAGAGCAGAAAAGTTCAACTCACAAAGCCAAAACTAATACAACAGAATGATTTCGTCAAAATCTCGTTGCGCGAGACATAATACACGTAAGGGTCCAAGTTATTTCTGACAGTGTTCCAGATATTTACTCAATATTAGACTAAGATTTTAAAAAATTGATCTGTTTTTGTGTGCTATTGTATAAATAAAATGATTGCAATAATTAAATGAATTTGTATAAATTTTAATTAAAATTTGAATTTTTTGAAATATCACTTAAAAGTTTTACTTAAAGGCTTCTGTATTCTGTTTACTACTTTTATATGTACTTATTTTTTTAAGAAAAAATTATATATATATATATATATATAGTAAGACATATTTATATAAACGTAATCTATATGCTATATATGTTTATTCTTTTTATCTTTTCATATATACATAAGTATAATTCACTAATATATAAATATATTATAATATATATAAAATATACATACATAATATATATATATATATATATATATATATATATATATATATATATATATATATCTATTCCTATGTATATATATAAATATACTATATACTATATATCTGCTAGTACTTAAAAATATGAAGCGATATTTCGTTAAAATGTATAATTTTCAAGTGACTTTATTTTATTAACTTTCTCATTTGTTATTTCAGCAGTATTTAGGCATTCTTAAAACATTTCTTTAATTATATTTTAATTTTTTCATTCAGTTATTTTTATTTGTTATTTTTTTTTCATTGTTAAAGTTATTTGCGCAGTTATGATTTACTGTTTTCCTTATCTATATACAATAAGTTAGTTGTTAAATTTGTTATTATTAAATTGAAGTTGAACTTTATGCATATTTTCAAATTATTCTTTATAAATAAAATAAAATTAATATATTACATATATATAGATATATTTATATATATTAATCTATAGATATAATATTTTTCATATTATTCATAAAATATTACTATATATTTATATACTATATATATATATATACTATATATATATATTATATTTTATATATAAATATATAATATATATTATAAGTATTATATATATATATATCATATTATATATATATATATATAATATAATATTTACATATATATAACTATATATACTATTATATTATATATATATATATATATATATATACACATATATAATATATATATATATATATATATAAGGTATATCACAGTACTATATATATATATATATAATATTATATATATATATATATATATATATATACTAGTATATAGTATAAATATATTTAAATTTATATATTAATATTTAGATACATCTGAGAAAGGCAAATTGCATATTAAAAAAACTGAACTTCTATTCAGGTAAATGTAAAAGTATTACATAAGTAATGGGCTACACATAATTGTACGGTCCTGACGACCTGATGAACCTTGACTACCGTTTCTTACCCAATTTTTACCTGCCTGACCTTTTTTTGACCTTGACTTTTATGCCTTGACTTTTTTGGCTTGACCTTTTTTGGCTTGACCTTTTTTTGGCTTGACTTTTTGGCTCTGACTTTGACGTCCCTTCGGCGAAGAAGATAGCTATGACGAGGCGAAAGCCTCGTCGTACGTATTGACCCCCTAATTTTTGGCCATCCTAATTTTTTGGCAACACCTAATTTTTTAGAACAAACCCTTTGGTCTTTCATGGCTCAATTTTGGCCACAATTAATTTTTGGCCAACCTAATTTTTGGCAACCTAATTTTGGTAACCTTTGGTCTTCAGGTGCAATTTGAGAACCAAATTTTTCACGGTGAAACCCTTGTTATTCTACGTACAATTTTCAACACTCACACACTGATTACTTACACAACACAGTTTACTTAAACACAGATTACTACCACACACACATTTACTTACACTCACACACAGATTTACTTACATACAACTCTACACCTACACACACACCATAGACACTTATACACACCCCGATACACAAACACACACACACCACACACACACACACAAACAACACAAAACACACCACTTATACACTTATACCCACATTCACTATGACACTTACACTCACCAATACGATAGCTTACATTAATTTACATCTAACAACACGGACAAACACATGCCAACCCTTTGGCTTCCAGGGGCCAATTTTGCCAACCCTAATTTTTGGCCATCCTAATTTTTTCAGGCAGCCCTAATTTTTCGACAACCCTTATTTTTCGGGGACAATTTTGAGAACCAAATTTTTCGGTCAACCCTTTTGTATTCCAGCGGTACATTTTGCCTTGTAGCTTTTTTGACCTTATAGCTTTTTTGATTGACGTCATCTTATGATGACACTATATTGGATTGGTTCTCTTTGATGCGCTCAACTTTGATGATGCCAATCTTTGAGTGATCAGAATTATTGATGGCTCAGTTATTGATGGTTCAACATTTGATGGTTTCTCAATCACCGTAAGAGTATCTAGTGATGTTCTATTGTGTTCTATGAAGTATTAGCATTGAAAGTGCAGAGTGAAGTCAAGTGAGTGCAATGAGTGCAAAGTGATGCCAAATTAGAATGCCAAATGAGAGTGCCAAGTGAAATAGTGCCACATAGTTGCCAAGTGAGTGCCACATAGTGCCAACTGAGTGCACTTTTTCAAGCCTATTTCTAAGCCTCCCTGAGCCTAGAATAGCCCTAATATTTGGGTGTTACCTAGCGTTATAAGTATGAGGGAATCGATTGTGTAATATAACAAGTTGCTAGAGATGCTATCCCTACTATGATTAGTATTTTCTAAAAACTTAGCACTACAGAAATATATATCCTAAGAGTTACACTTGGAACAGTTGAATACGCAAACGTTTCAGATCCGCGTCGCAGGTGAACCCGCCGCAGAAACGCCGCCGCAGGTGCGCCCGCAGCGCCAATAATTACAGCGTAACCGCCGCCCGGTGCGCCCGCAGGACGCAATATTTCAGCGAACCGGCCGCGCGTGCGTCCACAGACGCAATATACCGCGGCGAACGAAAAATATGATCATCAATGTGTAAACTAATTCAAAAAATTTTCTTTTCAAACTCTTTTGAATCATTCATTTTTACTACAAATTGTACGAAATTTTATTAAAACATAAACTTTACATATTGAAAGCAGTAATCGTAATCAATTAGAGTGTTTACCTAAAAACAAAGGGCATTAGTATGCTTTTGTTTTTACTGTTTTACTGCTTTAACTCACTGCTTTATGCTTTAACTCACTGCTTTAACGCTTACCTCATGCTTTACGCTTTAACTATATACATTAATACCTGTAAAGCAGTAAATCAGTAAATCATTAGAGGTGTTACTAACACCTAAGGGATAGTATGCTTTTGTTTTACTGCGTTACTGCTTTAACTCCTGCTTTACTGCTTTAACTCAACTGTTTTACTGCTTTTAACTCCAATGCCTTATGCTTATAACTCACTGCTTACTGCTATTAAATCCTGCTGTTATACTTAATAAAAAAATATAAATTTCCCTTATATATCTTATTGCACGTAAAACAGTCAAATCAAATAGAGGTTTACATAAACTAAGGCGATTAAGTATGCTTATTTTTAATGGCTATTAAATCTCACTGCTTTACTGTTTTAATCATATATATATTAACATATGTTTCTTTAATTTCTTTATTTTGTTTATTAATTTTATGTATTATATTATTATTTTATGTTTTGTATTAATACTTTTTATTTTTTAAATTGTAAATGTAAGAATAAAAAACACACAGAGTTTCTCATAGTTATATAAACATTTTAATTTTATAAAATGTACAAATTTCATTAAAACTATTTTATATATACGAGTTTTAAGGAAGTAAAATCGCGTTTTTTCATTTTAAAGCATTTCATTACATCAATACAGAGAACTAATAAAATCATTGACATAGCAATTTTTTAGACGTCAAAATATTTTACAAGTTTATTAAACAGTAATTATTAAAAGCATATAATAAATAAATACAATAACGCACGATTATTATATTTCGTGTACTTGACAGGGTAAGACATGTTTTTACCACAACTTACATTATTATATTTTTAAAAATAGTGATATAATGATTATTCAATATAAATTTTAAGTTTCAAAAGAATCAATTATGTGAACAGCATCGTTTTTTGCTCTATAAACGGTGTTTATGTTGAGTAGATGTGACGAGCAATGTATTTTGAAATATTGAGCAGTATCCTTCTCCAAACTTTACAGAGTATTATTCGTTAATAGCGAACACCCTAAAAAGCGAGGTTCATTTTTAAACACCCGATTTTATTTCCTCTTCATTCATCTTTAATATCTCAAAAGTACTTACGTTGCGTACTCTGTCAATTCAATGAGTGAGATGCTAATAGACCAGCTACAGGAGATCGAGTATTGTAGACCTTGATCCAAAAGAAGAACTTCAGTCCTAAGGTACTTTTCAAAATGTCAATAAAATGAAGGCGTTACAAGCTGAAAGAGGTACTCGTCAAGATCAGCTAGGCAGCTTAAATTACTTATTCTCTTGCGCATATTCTTCACAGCATTAAGCTGTCCAGCTCATCATTAAATGATCACAGTATTCACTACTTAAGTAAGTTACGTATAAAAAGGATCCCGAGTACAGAGAGATGGTCTCACCGTGTATAACATTTATAATCACGTCCGTGAGGAAGTCCCAGATTCAGCCTGGAAAAACTGATTACCCCTAATGCTCCGAAAAGAGTGTGAATCCCTACTAGGCGTGAACTTTTATAATTTCCCAGAGAGGCTGTCACTAGTTACCACAACTCCCATATACTTAATTCATCTGTAGATAAATATCTTCACGTCTCGACAATGGTAACCGAGCGATAATGATACTCATAAGTCCTTGAAAGTGAAATATAATAATATCTTGTTAGACTCTCTAATAGCGAGGTTTAATTGACTCTGTATAGTTCAAAAAAGCTCAAATTTTCACATTTCAAATGCCTCTTGTGATAACTACTAATTCACTTATCTAACATAGAATAAGCCGTCCAACGCAGTGTTAGAAATATAAACAAGGTTCTGGACCCCATTCACAGCACCTCAGAGTAGTTATTTTATCTCTTAAAAGCCGAAATTATATGATCTTGACCTGCATAAAGAAAGTTCTAGTATCTACAGATGAGCCATAGAAGATGAGTCCATCTATCAACACTGTAAAAGACGAAGATATCGCATTTAATCGATGACCACACGTAATTCAAAGTAATTATTTAATCACTTTAGGCTGTTAAATCTATATGTGACAGCTTCATCTTTGAAACTTATAAAAAGCCACAATATTGGAGATGAGATTGTTTTAATATATTTAATAAATTTTCTTTTCTAATGCACATTCTAATAAAAGTTCCAAAGTGTATAAGAAGTTTAAATCTCTGAAGGTTCAGAACCTTCCCTACAAGTAACTTTATACAGGAAATTTGATTCCTTGTTAAACTATATGGTCATCACCCGACAGGAAGATCTTCAATCACGGTTTAAGTCATCTTCTTTCTTACATATTAAAAAACACAATTAGATGCGCTATGGTACTATCAGAAAAAGTGCCTGGAATATGACTCTAGAGAAACATCTGATTGGTAATGGAATTGCAAAGGATTAATACTGATAAAGTTGGAATCGCTCACGCTAATCTGATGTAGGGATTCATGAGAGAATAGATCCAATTCAACTCTTACAACACATTCAGGACTAGGCAAGGATGAAGGAAAATGCATCTATGATGTGCAGTATTCAGTCGTATAATGAACATATTCAATGAAAAACCTTAACTTATATACATCACACCACACCGTTTGTTGTAAGGGTTAAGGTTACCGGCAAGTAATTTAAAGATGAAATAATTTGCACAGCATCTTTTCTTATAAGTGGCTCACCGCCTGTAAGACGAATCTTCTTGACCCAAGATCAACAACAGCCATTACCAGTTATTTAACGCTTAAACATAATACATCCCAACATAATCTGAAACATCGCAATACGCCCCTGTTTAATGCCGTACGAGATACTCTTCCTGCATAGACGCAATATCTTGAAGCCGGGATATGCAAACCCTTTCTATAGCTTCTTCTTACTAATAATATTCTCCCTCCACCTCTCACTGTAGTAAAGCCTTTCACTTCTCATAGCTTGGGCGAAAAAAATCTACAAGGCCATACCCCTCTGCATTTTGATTCTCTGAATACCCTTTCTTCTCCATTAATCGTACCAGGACGGTCTTTCTATATACTATCTTGTCACTGCGCGAAGTATAGTTACAGGAACTGACAAAAATATAATACTGACCTTGCACTTCTCTATATGATAATCCCATTATGCTGTTAATATAAGTCCCCTGAATCTGAATTTCTTCTATATATATAACTGCTGAATACACATGAGCCGATAAATATAAGAAGGAAGCGGCCAAATTCCTTTCTACAATCTTTAATATGCACGCGTACAAGAGTCAAAATTTCGCTATTCAGAGGTAATACATAGAACACGATTATATTGATCTCATAAGCATTATCTATATTGAACATATACTACTCTAATAAAGAGACTTTAGTATATACTAATTACTGATATAGACTCAATCTATATGTACGTCATACATAGCATACCTGCTGCTGTTGAGCATCTTCAGGAATGACGGTATCATTCTGTATAAACATTACTCGTGCTTCAAATCTTTTTGCTCAATTGCCGAGTATGGGGCTTATTCTTCACAGATAGTTATAACCTCTTCAACATAAGATAGGAATCATTTTGAAGTATATCCAGCCGCACATCACGTTTACGATATGTTTACGCCGCCATGAGTAAAACGTCTCACGAAAAAAAATATCCACACGGTCTCGAGTTTACACATTACTTTTGAGCTTTAAAGATAATTATACTTTATCTCATACGTCAGCTATCTTCAGTTTCGATTACCATTATACTCATACACATAATACTCATATCACAGAGAAACTTTTAAATGACTGAAAATAGCAGGCACGATTTAAAAATATTGACCTCCGCAAAGTAAATTATTCAAAGAAGTATTCTTTTGTACCAATCCTGACCTTAGGCAGCATAACAACGAGATCTATTCACTTGTAAATAGTTTCCAACACATTCATACACTCTGGTAACAGACATCCAGAAATAGATTTTGAGGGAAAATTTTCTATTCTGCTATTTAATATAATTTCAATGATCCTGCTTGTATTCCTCTCTTCTCAAGCTGATATAGGATTCATTACACAGTTGTAAAATCAGAGAGTTCTATATATCAGGATGTAAATCAAGGAGGTGAATGACAGCCGAGAGAGTAAATAAAAGTATTACCCTCTCCATGATTCAATGACACTGATAAATGATTCTTAACTTCACTTGCCTTTTATATAAGTATTAAATTAGCATGGTATCCTCCATTCAAAGTTAATGCTTAATTTAATTTGTTTCTTTACCTCTCGATAGCTAATATTTTTTCTATTTATATATCCAAGTAACTGACACTAGTTAGTATTTCTTGTTCAATAGAGAACCCTTCCTTTTATCTTTTCACCATCTAACATCTCCAGATAACTATAACTTCGTAACTATCACGACTGAATGGTCGGATATTGTTCACTTTAAAAACCTCCGTAACAATCCGGATCATATCTTTCTCAAACCTATTCTTCTGTTCAATATCCTTTACATAGTCAATTCACATTTAATTCCTGAACATATTATTTATTTTGTTTATCTTTCTTATCAATGCGTTATACGCCTCCTAGTTTTTGACATTTCTAAAGGAGTTGACTTTATGATTCTTAATAGGTAAACCCTGTCTATAAGAATAACAGATATCGTCCCAGTAATATCTAAGTATATTTAAAGTATTCATTTAAGTAAAAATACCTATGATCGCTTTACTAATACGCTGGGACTCTTTCAACTAATAGCCCTTTGTTTACGGAAAATTATTGTAATAGCTACATTCTTACTAACCATACCCAGAGAGCTCCTGAAACTCTTCGCCCTTGATTCCATTCCTGATCTGTCCAAAAATGATTTTAGTTTCTCGCTCATCCTCTATAATTTCAACGAATCGGCAACTGTAGCTGATCTTTATCTTTTATGCTTTCAACCACAAGTATCTTAGAGTATCGCCAATTGTAAAAAGTACATTATATTTGAAAGCCTTCATATAAATAGAGACAAGTATTTAATCATTTCCGATAATCTAACTTCACCTATGCCTATCTAGCTGCGGGAAGATTTCTGAACATTTGAGAGCCTAAACCTATTTTACAGTTTATGCTTACGTCAGCTCACTCTTCGCTTTTAAATATGCTTTTAACTCTTTTCTCAATATCTACGTGAATTAACCTTAATAGCATATATGAAACCCAAAACTATTTGGCGCCTCAGATTGCAACAGTAAATTAATCAACTACCTCCTTAGCTCCATGTGTGTCTCACTGACAGCTACGTGTAAGCTGCTTATTATAATAAAAGTGCTACTATATAATATATATTATAATAGTAATAGTAGTATAACGTAGTGTATATATATATAATACTATTATATATATACTCATATACTAAATTAAAGATTTATAATAAATTAAATAAGAAAGGGAATAATTTAAAATGGAATAGATGGATAATAAAATACTATTCATACACAAAACATAAAAACTAAATATAATAGCTACTACTTACTCTGAAGCAGGTTCATCGAATGCTAATGCTAACTATATAATTATTTATATATACATATCTAATATCTAATATAACTATAAACAATATAATATATACTATTATATAATATATAATATATTATATGCAACTACATGTCATTACAACTGTAATCCAACTAGGCTATTTCTATGTGTCTATCTTTTATTCGACCTCTCGGTAAACGTTATATAATTACATTTAGCCTCCTCATGCGTAACGAATGTACTGATGACTCTGAATCAGGTTCTACGGTTTGATATGGGGATATTATCTAAGTCTCGCTAATCGACTCGTGATTTACAGATTAAGTTTACTGGGAAATTAATAGTTGAGCAGTTCTTTGTTTATTATCACTTCTGCCCATCATCTTCTCAGGCTACTTTCTTCCAGTTAACTGAGATAGCCAGTCAAATCCACAATATTTGATCCTATAATAGGATCACCATCTATTGACGATCTTCTGCACTTCAAGTCACAAAAATCAATTTTACTTTTAAAAATAATCTTTCATATTAGATCACTAACATGCCTATAGGTTTCAACCACTCTCAATAGTATATATATATCCTAGGTGATATTTCAATATTATACTCATTTTCCTCATTACATGTATCACCATCATTAGCCAACATATGTCTCACATCATCGAGTTACAGTGATTACGTTCATTGATGGCCATGTAGATGTGCAGTGAGCTTTAAGAAATCCTATCAATTACATATTGTCATAGAATTCTCTAGGTACACATATCTATGATCAGTTTCCTCGCATGCGGAGCTTAATGTTGCAATTATAATATCCTGATCACACTTTTCTTATAGGTATCTGGTCATGTCTTCAGCACCTTATCATCATATCACTCATTTCATGAGTCTTTAATATGGGCTGTAAAGATAATGAGTTCGTTACAATATAAGCTTCTCTTTGTCCTCAACTCTGGTTAACTTGATGATAGAAGCCTCAAACCCCAACCTAAATTCAAATGCGAGACCAATTGGACCTGTTAATATTCTGCCGTATAAAATAGGCTACTCACCTGAGACTGAACACTGTTCATTCGATGTGATTCATCATGACGCCAGATGTGCGATTAACTCGGCCATATAGAGGATTGTGAATGAATGAAAATCTGAGGAACTGAATTCTTTACAGATGCTGTATTTTATACTTCATTTTCTTCAATAATATTATTATGGAGCAGACATTTTCTTCAAGTCTAATAATTCGAAAATCTTAATCAAGCGGCAGCATATATAGCGAGAAGGTAATGCAGGAATATCTCTCTCTACCCTTCTCTTTCAGAATATTCTTATATTTTTCAATTTTATGTGAGGAGAGTTTTTATATGATGTTTACTGAATAACGACGTAGCTTTACTCCTGAGGTCTGTATCTCCTGCCGC
>JABUQX010026547.1:0-31081 GCA_015478945.1 Trachelipus rathkii | reverse complement strand
ACAACTTTATATTTGCAACATATCTTTCTTATTATTTACAAAATAATTCTATTAAATGTCTTTAAATTAGCGAGTCCATCAATAGCTATTTTGCTTATATATATTTTGGTATAATACCTTATTAATTTTAAAGATAGGTCTCATAGTGATAGCTCTTAAAAGGACATTAAGTTTACTCTTTTTTAAAGTCATTTCATGTTGATTTTTGTATTTTTGGTTATATAGATCTTTTAAGAATCTACTATATTTTTCTAATTGTATTTTTTCTCCTTTGCTTTGGTTTATATAATCGGTTCTAGTAAGTTATTAAATATAAACTATTTATGTAAAATAAACTAATATACTTTATAAATTGTATATTTAATGTCATTAATTTTTTATTGCTGCTACTATGATATATATATTTAAGATATTATAATATATTTATTATAATTAATATATATAAATTATTTATTATATAATATGATTATTAATTTATATTATATATATTAATAAATATATTATATATTATTATATATATTATGATATTAATATTTATTAATATATATATATTATTAATTTTATTACTCACCAATTAAATAAAAATTATCTTATATAATTATATAATAATAAGATATAAATTTAATTATCATATATAGATATAATATAAGAAAATCTAATATATTCCTTATTATATTATAAATTATGAGTTTATTTTGTTATTGTTGATTTAATCAAGGTATTGAAATGATAATTTATATATATTTTTATTACGTTGATTTAATAAATAAATAGATATTTATATTTTATATTAGTAATTTTTATTTATTTTTAATATATATTTAATATTATAATTATAGGACTATAAAGGTTTTAATTTTTATATGAAATTATTTATATTAGTTGATCTAATTATGTTTTTCATTAGAATATATTTATTAGTGTCTTACGTCTTTTAATAGAACATAATTAAATTAATTTGCCTATAAATTACATTTACTTATTTTCACTTTTCTTTGGGGACTTGTCCAATATTTTTACTCTCAGTTATATTTTATCAACTTCTGTTAAATTATTTATGTTAAGTGTTAGTTTGCAAAGTATGAAGATATCATTTTTATTTGTTTCCATCTTTAGAGTTTCCTTAGTTTTAGTGTTTTATTTTTTGCATAGTAAATAAATAAACTTTGATATTATTTCTGTCAGCAAAGAACACAAGATGGTTAATATCAGACTAATTTTATTTCTAATAGCGAAATTTATATAAATGAGCAATTATTTAGAGTACTAAGTATTAAGTAATATTTGACAGACATCAATAAGCGACATAACAATACACACTTTTGCATATCTAATTTAAAAGCACACATATTTAAAATTTGTTCTATTTCGTTTATGTGTCACGTATTAGTAGTTATCATTTATTTTACATTAATATTAGCTATTGGAAATTGGATCTTATACTGAGTATGATGTAACTACTAATTATTAGATTAAAAAGATAATATCTATTAAGATTGGTCGGGTGTTAAATAGTAGCTCAGAAATGCTTCACCGATTTTATTATTCTTTTATTTGTAGTTCGAATTTTAACTTTTTAGCCTTCACTTTGCAAGAGCGATTTCTATTTATCTAGTGAGTTATTATGTGTGTTACTAAATTCTATGTGCTGTGTTAGGGTTGATTTTCTTTTAGTGTGTTGATTAGGAAATGGTTACTTATTTATGATGATATTTTTCAGTATATTGATAGTAATCTATTGTTTCACTATCGTAATAAATGTCTTGATTGCAGGTGTTTGCAAAGGTATTTTGTATAAACAAGTGATATTATATTTTTTAATTATTATTTTGGCCTTTTTTAGTATTTTATTTATTTTGAGTGAATTTTTTTAATAAGGTCTACTATTGACTATATATATGTACTAGCTGTTATAGATACTGTATAGCATACTTTGGTTTATATTTTATATGTTTGTTTTATATTTTATATTAGTTTATATATAATATTATAATAGGATGTGTTATGTCTTTTTGTTAGTTAATATATGTAGTTTTGTCTGGTGATTTGTAATAAAGTATATATAGTAAATATTTACTATATATATTCGTCTAATTAATTATATAACAAGCTATATAGTATTCACCTAAAATCAAAAGAAAGGTATATAGGTATTCATAAACTGGAAAGTGTTAAGTGTTTTATATATTATGAGCATATTCTTTGGTTTTATCACAGTTCATATTCTCAAAGAGGGCAGAGTAGATATATCGATAGTGAGGGTCATGTCAATTTAATTTTTGATTTATATTTATTATATGTATATTATATTATATGTTTAATGTGTGGGGAAATATCAAATTAGATGTAAATGTGGTTGATAGGTGTGGGATTTGTGTAATATTTATAGTTGGATGAAATGTGAAGGGTATTAATGTTAGTACGAGTATTCTGGTTTGTCATAATTTATATTGGAGTGTTATCCTTAAGATAAATTGTACATTAGTGATCTCTTGCGTTGTTTCTGTTTTCCATTAGCAGTAATGCATTAGTTATAATTATTGTGATATGTCAAGGTGTATTGCGTCGTTAACGTATATCGTTGGGAGATTTGATTTTTTTTTGGTTTGTGTATTTTATTTTTTCTTTCTTGTCATGATTATATTTTTTTTTTCTTTTTTATACTATCTGAGAGACAATATGCTATTTAAGAATTTTATGTTCGCTGTGGCATTGTAAGAGGCATCTCGTAGATAGTGCTCTGGATGCGCGAGTTACGACTGATATAATTCTCTATACTAGTGCACTGGATGAGAGAGCGGAACCGATCTCCTACTCCTTGAGGTTCGTGTGGTTTGTTTGTAGTAAATTTTGATCTATGATAAAAGTTATGTTGTATTAGTGTGGTATAAAGTTGTTTTATGTAGAAAAGGGTATGACTCTTTGCTGTTACCT
Source organism: Trachelipus rathkii (assembly GCA_015478945.1). Taxonomy (NCBI): domain Eukaryota; kingdom Metazoa; phylum Arthropoda; class Malacostraca; order Isopoda; family Trachelipodidae; genus Trachelipus; species Trachelipus rathkii. The sequence goes on along the minus strand of JABUQX010026547.1, from coordinate 28,147 downwards.
ATGGTAATCTTAGTTAAGTAAACCAAAGGTTTTTTGGAAGTAATTTTTGTCTTAGTTGTTTTTTTTATGTGATACTAATGATGATATCTTAGATAGTGATTATCTTGATATTTCTTTCAGAGATACAAAATCAATCTTAAGTATAGCTTACGTAATAGAATCTTGGCTTCTTTCTTTCTCTCGTAGCTTATCTCACAAATCTTTTATTTTTGTCTATCCTCGGCTCTTTATTCCAATATCTTTTTTTCTGATTATCATATAGAATATATACGTATAATACTTGCACAACTCATTCAATTTTGATGTCCGCTCGATGGATGTATGCTGTGAGCTGGATCTTTTTTCCATAAGTTTTATAACGTGTTTGTACCGATTTTATGTCAATATAAGAACGAGCTGAAAATGATGATAAGTTATGTCTTGAAAAAACTTCTTTTTTGCTATGATATGTATATTGTATATTATTATATATTAATAAATTATATAGTATGGTAATGAATGCTGATAAAACAGGAAACCTTAATTGATAAAGAAAAAATAACTAAGAATCAAGTAATGGAGATTTGTGAAACTATAGGAACTCTGACTTTACATAAAGCACATATTGTAAAGTTTGAATAATAAATTAGGAACATCTGAGTAACAAATTAAAGTTTTAAATAATTTTTTAATATTATTCGGATGAGAAGCCGATTCTAAACATTAACGATTATTAAAATGCGCCTGAGAATATTGCATAAATTGAAGGAAATTGAAGACCCTGCGCCAAAGCAAATCGGCGGCAAAGTCATGGTGGCACCAACCCCTTCATTGGAGTCCGTCAAATCGAAAGTGATAATGGAGGGAGAGAAGTGGAAAAATGTCATTATTTGATAGCTACTTCCCCAAACATCTTCGAAGCTCATATATATTAATATAAGCTGATATGAATAATATATAAATATTATAATAGATATATATATATAATATAGTATATATATTAATATATTCGCTACCTTTGACTGACTGGGAACTCTTTAAACATTTAATAATATTAATTATTACACGTCTAATAGTACTTATTGTAGATTTTTAAGTAAACATATTCTTAATTAGTATGTTAATATATCATTAGGAAATTTTTAAAGGAAGGGTGTTATTTTTTTTTACTTTACCTACATTAGGCTGCTAGATGACCTATACAGGTAGGTATCAGAAGGGTAGTACGAAAGTCCCCCGTCGATCATAATCAATGCAGAGAACTCCGACTCTGCCATTACTCTCGTGTCGTCTACTCATGTGATATTCTTAGTTAATAGTTTTTGAATTGTGTAAAGGAGTAAATTTTTTTATTTACTAAGGTTATAAAACCGCAAGATGGCAGTGTAGGGTCTACTTCGTACTCCCGTGGACGACGGGTAACTATGATTATCTTCTATTGTCATGGTCGATCTAGTGTCAAACATATAAGAATGGTAAATATATATAAATATTTTTTTTTAAATAAAAATAGATTCATATTTAATAAAACAACAAAAAACATTTAGCTATAAATTAAAATAAAAATTTAAACCCTCCTTATAATTTCCGCTGATTCAAAGTAATAATATATTGTTTTATTTATTGTTGGTGTTAGCGTTTCTTATGATTATAATTATGTTACTAGTAATATTATACATAAAAAAATATTTTATCTATTTAATATATTTAACTCTCAGTAATATAGTTAATCACTCATATATATATCCTATATAACATAGTATTTCTTAAAACCTCTAATTATAATAATATATCACACAATCCTCGATAGAATATAGATATATAGCTATATTATTATTATATATAATATGATATAATAAGTATATATATTATAATATATATATAATTAATAAAGTAATATATATATTGATATAAATATTATAATATATTATTATATAATTATAATATTATTATATTTATATTATATTAATGAATAATTAATTATATGAAGAATGGATATTATATTTTGTAGAAGGCTTGAGTCTAGGATCTAAATGTAAAGAATAGTACTATTCTTTCGCATCAGCCTTAGACGACAGTTTTTTCTAGCACCGCTCCTTTGGTTAACTTTTTTTATTATATTATAAATTATGTCTTTTCGTTAGTTGTTATATATATTAAACTCACTTGAATCCCCAGAAAAACTTTCATAACTTGTTGGAAATACCTATTTGTTCTCCGTGCTTGAAATACAGGTTAACTATCTGGATGAGCTTATTTAGGTTATATATAGTGAAAAATTTATGACTCTGTCTCTATTTTCTTATGTTTATATATATTATAAGGCCTAAATGAGTTGGAGGGAGGTGTAGTTCAATGTTGAAAGTATAGTAGTGAAAATATCTCTTATACCTGTAAGTATATTACTCTAAGGGTTAACTATATCGCATCGAATAACCATATTAGGCGATAGTGAGAAAATAATGTTTTCTGTAGATTGATTATATTCATAAGGCTTATCAATGAAGACTTCTTGCTCCCAGATTGGATAGTAGGGAAAATATGATGCGTGCCGCAGATAAGACTTCAGTTGCGCTATTAAGTGTAACTACCAGATTAGAATAAATTGTGTTGCTGTTGCGTTAGTGAAGACTTACTTTTCCTTTTTGAGCTTTCGCTCCAAAGTTTTGTTATTTTAAATTCATCTAATATGTTTATGTGTTTTATTCGGATGTGGTAAATATTTCATTGATTTGTGTCCAATTGAGTTGTTATATTAAGTGTATGATTATATAGTAATTTTGTATAATGATAACATAATATTAGAATTTATATATTTAGAATATTATTAAGTTGCAACATATTAGTATATATATTATTATTATTACCGTATGATTTTGCTGCTTTTTAAATTACTCCTAATAAAATAGCGTATATAAATAATTTTGCAAGTTGTTTAAAAAAATTTCCTTATTATTATGACTAATATTTTTATTATTGTTTTTAAATATGTTATTAGTTATATTATGTAATATATATTATATTTATATATATATTATATATTAAAATTATTAATATATATAGTTAACTATATTATCTAGATATGAGTTAATATATTTATAGTGTATATGATATTATATATTTATATATACTATATATTTAGTATATATATATATTATTAATATTATATTTTTTATATTTATTATTAAAATATATAATTATAATATTTTTTATTATATATGGATTTTCAATTATGATCTCTCTCGGATTTTATTATCATTAGTAAGTTTCATATTCATATTTTAAGTAATTATTTTAGTATTCATGATAGAAGTAGAGTTTTAGATAAATATCAGAAGACAGTGGTGGAGAGAGAAATTAGAGTAGAGAGGTGAGGATTGATAGTAGAAGGGGATAGCATCAGATAATGTTTATAAGGATTGATCTTTCTACCATGTTATTATTTGATCCATTTGTTATAATTAATTTGTAATTAAATTAATTTAAAAATAATTAATGAATAGTATGTATACCAATAATAAGAGGTATTTTGAGAAGTTGATTATTATAATTCATAGCAAATAAACTGAATTACTAAGACATGTGCGTTAGAATTCTTTTCTTAATCTCAGTCTATCCAGTTTACAGATTCAAGTTATCCTTTGAAGTTATCAAACGCTCTATAGTATATCTCCAGACGAGTTTGCTCGTATTTAAGTTGACGACTAATAAGTATCTCTTAGTAGTTATTCCTCAGTTTAGGGTAATGTTTCATTCAAATTCTAGGTAGTGGTGGCGTGCTATCGAAATCAAGAAGTCTGATCATTACGGCTGGATAAAAACAGTAGATACATGTAATCACGAATATATATATTTTTTTATGATACCATAACCTATAGTATTCAAGTTATGTAAGGAGCAGGATAACTATTTGAGAAATTAATTTTCCTTTCCTAAATTATAATTACTAAAGGTAGTTTTTGAGGGAAGGTCTTGGAATATGGAAGCTTACTATGATTTACTTCATATCGTGTTCTAGTAATTGTACATTTGAGCACAGGCTGAGTGCCCTGTCGTCCAGTAAAAATTTACGAAACGAATAAACATTATCACAGTAGACTCGAAGTAAGTAAGGTCATCAACGACATGCAATGATTAGCATCTTTTTTTTAGTCGAAATGGATATTTATCTTGTGTATGGATGGGGTGCTAAATATCTCTTCTCTACTTTTATTAATTTAAAGTTTTATTTATTCAGTTTTATTCTCTTTTATTTTGTTTTTTTCTCATCTTTTGGTTACTTCTTGGAATCTTGATTTTGAAGGAATATATAATGGGTCCCTCGCCCCATTTTACTGAGACTTGTCGTGCCTATTGGAGTCAGTACACCACAGTCCCACGTCTCGGATTCCATTTCTCCACGGACCCGAGGTTACTGCACTTCGTAAGAACACAGGCATTTCTGTAGTCATGTTTCCGCGATGTAGTGTGTCGACGTCGAAGTGAAGATCCACCCGATATTTCGTCTGTCTCTCATTTCCCTTTTCTGCTAAAGCAGTTTTTGGTCAGATAATTGGAGCAGTCATTTCTGAAACGATCGCTCAATTCATCCAAGCCATGAAACAATATGCACTAACGTGATTCAGTGTAAGAGATATGATAATGATTTTTCTCCTCAAAGATAATATCTTTGTTGCTATGTGAGAAGGAGTAAGGAGTAATATGTGAACGTATAGCAACAAGTTATGTATTCTTGGGTATTTATGATAGGTTAAAGTAAAAATTAAGTTTTGAGCTTTTGCATGAGAGAATGAGAATGGACTGATAGGTGATTCTCTATGAAGGTATCTGCTTGAAAGCGTAGTTATATTCATATTTGACGTGACCAACTCTATATTAAGTTATCAAAAATATTTTTCTTATCGGGATAAAGCGATTCTACCAAGCATGGAAGTATTGTTACGCGAGACAAGCAATGATGATTTTCTAGTAGATAGAGAGCTGATGTGATAGATATTGACATTAGTATATATTGTACGAAGGTGGATAGTAATTAAGAAAGATAGTTAAGAAGTTAATAAGTACATTGCTTTCTTTGATTTTATTCAAAAAGTAATTAGCTCTCAGCCAAATCAGAGTTGTTAAAACTTTGTGTAATAGTGGTTGACACAGATTAAGGACGGTGTTGAGTGTTAGACTCATGATTTACTTAGTTAATTGTAACGAACATTAAGTAATAGTTGTATAATGGGTATATGAGATATGTGAGTTGATTGGTTATCTTTTAATAATATTTTAGACTCTAAGGCAATAATTGGCGGTAGTTTTTATTATACAGAGTTTATTATAGTGTAGATATTGACTAAGTTTAGTGACCTATAAATTAGTTATTAACGGCGATGTGGTGAGAATGTTATTGGTAGGATATAGGTATTATGTATGTTATATAGGTAATAAGATATATTATAGTAGTTATAATAGTATTAGTTAAATAGTGTATGTAATATTATGAGATTGTATAATATTGTAGTAGGTGGTTATATATAGTATAAGTATATATATAATATTAATAGGTATAGATTATATTAATATATTTAGATATAATATATATATATATTATATATAATATATATTATATAATTAATATATATATTATATTTATATATAATATATATATATATATATATATATATGTTTGTTATTTAATATATTACTATAACTTATATACCCTCACTATATAGTATATTGATTTGGTACTGAGTCTATCTTGGTGATTTTTAAATGACCATGATGCTCAAGATTAGGTAGAATTCTTATAGAGTTCATGATGACCCAGTAAATGCCACTCCCTCTTAGGAGGTATATAATGTATTTCGAGTCATTTGGCTATATATTTGTATTAATGTATTTACCTGTGAAATATTGTTTCGAGAGTTGGGGGTTTATGTGTTTCTCCGTTTTTTCTATTTTATGTCCTATAGTTGATTTCCTCGTGATTACTGTCCTTCATTATATTGTGTAATGTCTTAGATGAGTCAACGATGGTCAGCGGCAAGTTATGTTTCAATTTCTGACAGTACACTTCTCTCAGACTATTCACACAAGAACCTCAGTATCTCACTTGCTCCTTTTCGCATTTTCTCTTCGTCGTGTTGGTGTATATTGTATTCCATTTACTAGTATAACTGAGTATCAGTAGCGATAGTAGTAGCGTGCTATCGGAAGCATGTTTGATTGACCTAAGTGTATTATCTCTTATTTTTTTATCGTATTAACTAAAGGGAAACCATTGGGTAAACGCCGAAGATTGGCGAGTTATGTCTCTAGGCGAGTTTTTTATTCTTGGTACATTCTAACTTTTTGTATGACGAGTGGGACGATGTATTTATCTATCACACAACCTTACTTAGACTCTTACCAAGATTGTCTCTACACGAGGCAGCTATAATCTGGGCAAGATAATTGATAGCAATATTTGTATTTATAGAAACTCAATACATTCGTACCGTCACTTATTCAAAAGAAAACGATTTCAAGAGAAAACTAACCTAACATCTAAAAGCTAAAAGATGAACTGTTAACGACTCGACCCTGTCTCAGAGCTCATATCCCCTTTGAATATAATAACCTAGCGTAATAATTTGTTTTACTGTATGAGAGCTAGCTAGTCTTCCTTCTTACGCATCCTGATGTCCTACTATCAGTTAAGCACCTGAGTTTCAGTCAAGAACAAAGAGAAGTGATATCTAGAAGAGAATAAATAGGTAATATTAAATTTAAATTGATAATTAGTATACTACTACTGATTAATTATAATCATTAAAATGTGGATACGTTATGTATATATAAATAATTACTATATTTAAATATATAATTATAACTATAATATATATATAATATATTAATATAAATATAATATAATAAAATAAAATATATAATATTATAAATATAAATCATAATATAATATAATGATTAATTATAATATAAAATAAATAAATAATATAAAATAAATCCCATAATTGCTTAGATACTATGTACTTCTTTTTTGGGAGAATTTACTGGTAAGTCTTTATGAAATCTCAAAAATTTATGTTAATCGTTCATGAAGAGTCATCATGAACCAAAACTCTTGAAACCTTAGTGGTATGATTCGAACTTGAACAAAAATTTAGAAAATAATAGACTCTGTTTATGCTTGTATGGTTTAACAAAGATTTTTGTTCACATTATCAGCCTGAGGGAGAAAATATCGTAAGGTGGAAATAAATTAACATGGCTTTTAAGTATTTGAGTTAAAGATTAAAATGAGGTCCTTGAAGATGACATTTCTTAACCACCTTAATTTTCATGCTCATAAAACTTTAGGACAGAACCAAAATGTTATTCTTACCTTGTATACATTATATACCTATTGAAATTATAAATTACATAAAACTTATCGTCCATTTATCAAGGCATGATGATATTCACAGTGTTAAACATAACCTATAAACGAAACCAAATTGTCAAACGGATAAGGAATAAATCACAAAATCAGCCTATGAAAAATATGCATGAAGTTTAATAATCCAGACAATTTATCAATATTTTCCCACCGGGTAATTATATTTAAATGCTTATTTAATAGGAAATCAGATAAAAATCAGCTTTAATATCAACATGAGGCTTATTTACAATATACCAATATATATATTTATCTAAACTAAATTTATAAGAACTTCGCAATTGTTAAATTTTTAAAGGTGGAAACATTTGCGCCATGTTTTAATAATTCATTTAATAACTTTGGTAGCTAACGCTGCAGAAATTAATAAAAAATATTTAATAACTTGATTAAAATATTAATGTGTTATATTTTATAAGCTTCAATATTAATTTATACTTAAATGCAATATTATTTAAGTTTTTTTTAAGTTATATTATTATCGTAATACTAATAAGTATATATGTGAGATATTATAGTAGTTTCCCAATGAGTGTTTATTATATATTATATATTAATATATATATATAATTATAATATATACATTATATATACATAGTATACTATTATATATATATATTTATTATAATATATTAATATATATACATATATAATATATATAGTATAAATATATTATTATATATATCCTATAGTATTAGTGAATCATATACTATAATAATCATATATTTATATATATATTATAAAAATACTTTATTTTATTTTTAAAAAATTTTAGAGAATACCTTAATATTTAATAACATGATATAGATAAGTCTACGTTTATAGTTTTGACATTAGCTCAGGAACCTCCCTCAACTCCTCTAATTACTATAAGGTACTTACTTCCTCAATAATAGATAAATAATATATTACCTATTAAATAATTATACTATAATATTTGAGAGGGAACTTTTTGACTAGAGCTCCTCTCTCTTCTTATCTCTCTCTCGTCTCTCTTACTATTACTTACTATTCAGCATTGGCTCACTGATTTTTCGTTTATTCGCTCTCCAGCACTCTCGCCTCACAGCCACCGGCACGTCTCCTAATCAGTAAGTAAGAACACACTTTGTATCTCTCTGTGGCAATCATCGGAAAAATAATATCTGCAAGGACATATGGGATATACCCAATTTTTTTTTTTTTTTTTTACTTTCTTACTCTTTTTTTTTTTTTTTTTTATTCATCGAAAAATTTTAGAAAATATATTCCCCCCAATAGTACCAGGGGCTCGCTGCCGACCGTCGTCCCCGACAGTCCGCGAGCCCGGAGAGACCCGACTTATTGCCATCTTTGCGTTTATCCCCTACATTGTAGTACCTACACCACACCAAAAAAAAAAAACCTATATTATTTGCAAGAAAATCTTCATCCACAAAACCAAAATTTATTCACACAAAAATTACACAAACCAATTTTATTTGTGAATAGAGTTATATATCTAAAAGGAAATACCATAGGTAAACGGCCAAAAGATGATGCAGATCATATAAGGGATCTCTCATCAGAAGCCTCACCAAGTGACACGAATCGTTGCAAGGGGACTCTGTCCGTCCTTTCCGAATCCCCGTCGGAACGATGGCCATCCCTTAAATATGTGCGGAAAAATAATTATTTTTTAAATTTCACGAAATACAAATACAAAAAAAAACATAAAAACTCCTTTAAATTCTCCCTCTCTAGTATTAATAGTAATCTGTCAAAAGAAGACATCTTATATTGACATTTTGATAAATGTAATACTTAATCTATAATATTATATGTATAGTATATTATGTATTTACGAATGCATGGACATAAGTCTATTGTAAATAGGGTAATAAAATAAGCTAAAAAGATTTATGATATATTCATACATGTAAATATATATTAAATTATAATAACCTCTCTCACGATAAATAAGAAATAGTACAAATTTATCTATACATGATTTATATATATAATAGTAGTATTCACTTTATTATATATATATAATGTCTCTTCGTGAACAACTTTATTAGCACATAAAGTTTTCTGTTAAATTGTAATTACAATAATCTAGAATTAAAATTAGAGCTTAGATCTTTAGTAACTTTTACATTTATCTAATCTTATAGTTCGACTGTTTGAAGCAACAAAAAAACAATAAAAAAATATATAATCTTTACATTATTACATATTTTGTTTGTAATAATTTATTATTGGAATTTTATAATATTTCAAAATTACTAAAGAATAATTAAATTTCTCTTTTATCTTTTTGGTTTATGGAATTCCAGTTTCAATTTCCTCAATCAAGATGAAACTCTTGAGGAAAACCTAACGATATTTTAAAATAAATTATTTTGAAATAAAGAGATAGAAGAAGCGTGGTTGTTTTAACATTTTAAGAAGACCTAAAAGCTTAAAATGAGATAATTGAAAACTTAAAAGAAAAGAAAATGCTGTATTAACCTTAATTTTGTAGTTAAATTTTTAAATATAAGTGTATTTGAAATGAAAACTGTAATATGATATAAAATTATATTATTATATATTCTGCTTAAAAGAAAAGATTAGCGGGTAACAATTTATTGATGATAAAATTACTAACTTTACTAATTATATATATATTATATATTAATATTGTAATATTATAATATATATATATATATATAGATTAAATAGTATTATATTATATATATATAAGTATATATAATTATTATATACAAAATATAAAAAAATATCGAAAATATGTTTAAATTGGGTTTGTATCATAATATCGGGACGAAATCGGGACTCTATTCTACTAATAATTACGGGATCAAGTAGTTTCAAAAAAATATATATTTAAGTAACTGTATCGCTAAAATCGGGTATAATATAAATAATTAACTGAACGGTTTAAAACCTTTTACCGAATTACAGGGTTGAATGTTTTTTTTTTATTTTTTTATTTATTAAGAGTTTGTTCAAATATTTTTCAAGAGTAGACAATGATTTCATTAGACAGAGCTAAGTTTTTAATTTTTGATACTTGAATAACTATGAGGAGGGTAATTACTGAAAATAATTAATAATTTTCTAGCTTTTATATTTTGCACAGGCAAAATTTATAAATTTTAGTAAAGTAAAATACTTCATTTTATTTTTTTTTAAGTTTGAATGAGCAAAATATTGAGTCTCGTTTCTCTGGAAGACTGCAACCATGTTTTTTCTTAAATACATTAAATAATGGAACCTATAGTCAATGACACATTATACAAAATCATAAAGCACATAAAAGAGTGTTATCAGGAGTTACTAATATCATATAGTTGTATTTGAAAATTAAAAAATATATATATCTTAAAATACTTATCATATATATTATTCAAAATTTACCGATTCAGATTTCACAGGAATAAATTTATTAATGGTGGATATTTAACAAAAGTTGATAATAGCTTAAATTTCATTTATATATAGTGAGAAGCTAGAAAAAATTTTGATATATATTATTAATATGTAATTGTATGTTTCAATCAGAAATTATTATAAGTAGAATTATTGTTATTGAAACAATTTGATTCATTTGATTTATGAACTAAATATATATAGAATTATTTGTATATAGGAAATATTATAGGAAATAAAGTATAGTACCTTACTATTGCTATATATATTTATTATATTATAAAATTGTTATTTTGTTTCCCTTTTAAAGTTCTATTTCTAATTTTGGCAGCTCTTTTATAAGGAGTTATAATATTAATATATATATATTATATACTCATAATATATTATATTGTATATATAATATAATATATATATATAATATATATATATTTATATATATTAATTAATATATATCAATATATTAATATATTAATAATATATATATATATTATATATATATAATATTAATATATTAAATATTATATATATACTATATAATATATATATAATATATAATTATATATTATAATATATATCATATAATATTATAATATTAAAATATATATATATATATTATAATATTAAATATATATAAAAAATATATTAAATATATATATTAATATATATTAATAATATTAATATATATTATTAATATATATTATCATTTATATATATTATATATATACATAATAGCATTAAAATTAACATTAATGAATATATATTTATCAATATATATATATTATTAATAATATATATATAGATACATATATAATTATATATATACTATTAATATATATAATTAAAACAAATATAAATAATAAAAAAAATAAATAACACAAAAAACAACTCCTATTGGTATCATTGATGTATTATTATTAAGTATAATTATAATTATAATTACTACAGATTGATTTATTTATCATTATAGATTTTTTGTAGTTTAAATTTTATTTTTTATATTTTTATTATTTCTTCTGTGTTATCAATTGATTTGCTTAAATCACTCGACTACAAAAGTTGCCTGTTAGGATAGTTAATCACAATTTTGAAATAATTTATGTTAATATTATAGTTACCTTTTTCTGAAATCATAAATGGTAGGGTTGTAAGCAGAAGAATATCACGAGAAACCACTTTATGTCTAAAGTAATTGTATCGGGTTGTAAGAGGGGATTTAATTATAAGTTATCTTTCACCGAATTTATTACAAATTCAATTGAGAAAAAAATATAATATCTATAATATGCATTCCTTAAAAATTCTTGAATATGTTAGAAATAATGTTATAATAGACGTTAAATTATAAATTTTTAAAATTTACTTATTTAAAATGTCTTTAAAATCATTTATAACTATAATTCAAAATTAAATAAGAAATATAAAATATTACAATAATATATAAAATATATTATAAATAAAATAAGAATTATATAAATAAATTAATAATAATCCAGTTAAATTAAATTAAATAATTAAAATAATAATATTGGATAAAATTTAATAAACCAAAATAATATTATATAATTAAAATAGTATTTGTGGAAATGAGTATATCTTAAATAAATATTTTGCATTTAAAATTTATTTTCATTTAATAATTAGATTTTAATAATAATAATTCAATATTGTAACTAATTTAGTAATTAAAAATTAAAGTATGAAATCTAGTTGATATATATATTAGTAATATATAATATATTATATATATATTGAATGTTAACGTTACTCTTACTTCAATATGATAAAAAAGGTAAACTAATTTAGATAATTGCTTAAAATAGATACATAAATCTTGAAAAAGCGTGTGTATTAAGTGATGTTAATAGTATTTTAAAGACTACAGTTTATTTTTCTCATAAGTATTCATAGTATTATTAGTTTATAGTTATAGTCTTTAATAGATGTTGAAAACTATAGTTATGCTTAATCTATATTTCCTTTTCCTAGAGTTATGTTATAATAATTATAATAATATATATATATATTTTAATATATATAATGTATAGATAGATTAAGGTTAGCAAAATTATTATTGAGTTTGTTAATTAATTATATATATAATACTAACCCAGCAAAAAATAAAGGTCCTTGTGGGGTACAAGCAATGCTAACTGAAAGATATAACATTTAGTAGGACCATGTAGATGAGTAGAATTGACCAGAGAGAGTTCATAAGCAAATTATAGTTCTTAAGGATTAAGTACCGCTCGGTATGAGTGTATGTGTTTTTTTCTTACCCTAAGGGATGTTTATTAGCTATTACTCTCACTTACTCATATACTATGATAGTGTTTAGCTAGTTGTAGACTTGCAGTATAAATAATCTCATAAAACATAATCTTCTATCCTAGTCGTATGCTGCACTAAGAAATTCTTGTTAGGGTATATGTAACTACTGTTCTTCTTCTTTACAAGAATTTCCCTTGTCTAAAGGAAGAGATATTAGTAATCCATAGCAGTGATAAAATACATTTTTGATTGGTCACATATCCCACCAGCAAAAATACATAACACGTTATATTCATATTTATTATTTTTTATCAAATAAAATATAAATTTATTTATCGAACTATCGGGGACTTAAGATTTATAGGATTGTTAGAAGATAAATAAAAAGGGATAAACTATTATGTTTATTCTAAGAAAGTAAAATTTATATAAACTGGTAATGTTTTTTTTAAATGTCTTAAGTCTAGAAGTGGTCACAGCGCATTATCAGGATCATTGAGCATAATGTGAGTATTTGCAAAGCATCGGTACTAGTGTCTTTCGAGACATGATTCGATTAATGACTATGTTAAAATAACTATTTGACACTTTTTTCACGCAAGTTTTAATAGGGCGTATTGTTCAGTTTTCTTGTGTTTCTGTTGTCATGGTATTACTGATTTTTAGTATCTGTACTATTTCCTTTACTACTCTATTCCTTCATAGCTGTGCCAGTAGGCCTCCCTTCATCTTTCCTCACTCTCTCTCTCTCTCATACTCTTCTCTCTTATCCTACTCTCTTCTCATCTGTATCGTCCAACTCTCATCTCTTCTGGACTCTACTCTCTCTCTCTCTCTCTCTCTCTCGTCGTCTCCTCTCCTCTCTCTTCTCTCTCTTCCTCCATTCCATCTCTCGTGCTCGTCTCTTTCTTCGTTTCTCGAATCTATCTACTCTTTCAGTCCGCTCATCTATGCCAGTAACTATAATTTATCAGTGAGCAGATGATGAAACTAAGACGTACTACTTTTAAGAAGTGAGTGAAGTATTTGAAATTCAGCAGGTAATATAGCATATATATAATATATAGTATAATTATATAAATAGTATATATACTATATATATATATATATATATATATATATATATAAATTATATACTATAATATAGTAATATATTACTATATTATATATATATTTTATAATATATATATATATATATATATATACTATATATATATATATACATTATATATATATATATATATATATATATATATAAGTATATTTATTATATATATAAATATAGTATAATTACATTAATAGATGTCATTACGAAACCTTGAATAATTTTATAATGGTAAAAAGAAGATTTAGAATTAGAAAAAAAATATAATACAAGATATATATATATTAGATATTATAGATTTTATATAGCTATAAAATTTTATATTATAACTAGGTTCTATAGGCTACTAGTAAATCGAATATAACAATTTTTAGGTAGACATTCTGCTGAATAACGTAAAAGCTCATAGCCTGATGTTACCACTACTATATGGGTATAACTCCTAATTACACAGAAATAATGATATAACTCGAGTCATCAGTATGCTTGAGCTCGTTAACAGCAGTGAACTCACCCTTTGTGCTTACAAGGGTACGTTCCAAAGTTATAAATTAATTTATGTATTATAACTAGTTTAATTGAGTAGTGATTAATATATATATTACTAGCTAGAGTGGATTATATAAATATAATGTATAATACTATGGTTCAGCCTCTAGAAGTACGCGCGACACAATCAAAATCCTTCTAAAAGAACCCTCACGAACCGTGCTACCCGGGAAAAGAATATACATGCTGGCAATATATAGCTGAGAAACAAGTTACTATAACGCGGACGAAGTTGTCAGGAAATAACAAAAAAATCTACAAACAAAACTACCGAACAGAGCTTACAACGGAAAGAGCGTAAGATTCAATATGTTTCGAAGAGTCCTGGGTTAAAAATAATTAGTTAATAAAAATGTAAAGAAAAAATAATTAAAAAAAAAGGATTTGTTAAATAACGATCGTTTTATAGACTATTTTGATATAGTCGAGAAGACCTCTTTAGTGATGGCCCTAATAAGTTCATCTGCGGTGATATACCTCGTTAGACCAACTACAAATAGATTTACTATATAGATTTTAGCCTCATTTTTTCATCAATACCCATGAAATACGCCCCATGGGGAGAGACCCTTGTATGAGCATGTAATAGCTTGCACTGAATGCGAAGAGAGTCGAAAAAAATGTTCTTTCGAGCTCCTTTACCGAACAGATGTAACTTACAGCAGTTTCTTTCGAGGGCCTCAGGACTAATCCTACCCTAATACCGGGCCGTAGGGCCGGAACCACCCTCGGTGCTCATGTTGTTGTCCATAAATGATTGATGTTGTTCGAGTTGGATCGGTCTCCAACGGCCTTTCCGTACCGCAGATTCTACTAAACAGCGTCCATATACACTCTCGACTTCGGATTTTCCTCCGTCGATTTTGCTACCCCACATATGTTGGCCATGTTGCGCCACGCTTCTTTGAATGATTTGCCAATTCCGCGACTCAACAAGATAGTATGATTAATAATATTTATTGACATTACTAAAAACGTATAAATATAGATAATATGAAGACAATAAGTTATAGATAATAAATTTAGATTAGTATTTATTAGTGAGTAGGGGATGAAATTTGTTATAATAAGGTAGATAAATCTATATATTTTAAGGAATTTGTAATTTTACCATAAATAAGGTTAGATATAATTTATATTGTTAGCGTAACCCTACGAAATTATCACGCTGAAAAATATATACTACCAATCATGACTATATATATACGTAAGTGTTCAAACTATGACTCCGATGAAGATTAACGCACCCCGAAAAAGAGCTATCCTCAATTTTTTTTTTTTATAGCATAGTAACTAACTCAAGAAATCAGTACAAGAATTCCAAAAAAATGTATTTATGTTTCCCCTGTAGCTCTAAAATTTCAAATGTATATAGAATTTTGTCTGTATAGCAGTTTTATCTTTGGGGTAAAATTTTGCAGGATAATTCCCAAAGCTTTAGGCTTCGCATTCTAGAATTGTAGTTATTTGTAAGTATTGGTAATATTGTCTATTTTGGTCAATTCTAGTGAGGCTGGCACTATTATGTGATGGTAAGCAATCACTAATTGTAAGGTATGAATACTCACTATAGTAATATTATGATTTAAGTAATTATAAGATATATAAAATGTTGAAATTTTACGTAATCTTTTATATGTATTATTGAAAATGTATATATTATAAATGTAAGAATATTATTTTAAAAGAATCCTGAGGAACATCCCTAAGTAATACAGAAAAATATAATAAATAAATGTCTCCATATAGTAGCTCTTCTAATCAACTTATACTATATATATAGTAATCCATTTTAGTTTATATAGATAATATATTTATTATATAGAATGTATTATTAAGAAGAATATATTGTATTTAGTTCTTATAATGATGAATCAAACTTAAAAGAAGAAACTAGGGAGATGGAGGAATAAAAAGAAAAACCACAAAAGAACCTAAGATTAGGAGAGTACCAAATATGAAACTGAGGATAACATATATAGGCACAGCGTGATAGAAATGTGTGCGTATGGTAAGGATGTATAAGCACACAGAGAGATTCTAATTCATTTTTTTATTGAGTTAATGTTTTATATTGCTATCAAATTCCTAAACGACCACTACGTATACGTTCCACCAAACAAAGTTAAACAACATCACATGATTATTGGACTCAAGCGCTCGCTTGGAGAAAATATTAAGCCATTGAAAAAAAATGGCTCAAAATATTATTAATATAGTTAATTTACTAATTCACACATAGAGCATTAATTAGCCCATCTACCGATACAGTCGATCTATTTTAAAAGACGGGTTTGAGCTCGACGGTGGTGGACAGACTGGTGCGATCGGAAAAGGACCACGCCTCGTCGGTCCCCAGATTGCAGGCACGAGAAACCCGATCTGCGTTTGCATCTTTGCCTAGGATTAACCCGTAAGGGTATTCTTTTATTAAAAAAATATAATGGTTGTTTTACATTCAAAAATATTCATTACCCGGAAGAGGTAAAATTTCAATGAATTGATATTCAGCTTTTTATGATGTATAGCACTATACACGATAGTTTTGAGTGAAGGAGTATAAAAAAAATATAAAAGAGAACACAATTATCAAATTTGTTTATGTTTCATATCGTCCATACAAATTCACTAGAGCGCATCTCGGAGTCTCCTCTCCATTATGTTATCATGTGTGTAATTTAGTTTGAATTGCGAGTCTTTACCTATACTATATGTGTTCGAAGAGTAATAGGTATGGCTGTTAGTATGGAGGATAACATATGTTTTAGATTATACACACTTGAATACGTAATAGGTAGTAGAATATATATATTGGGGCACATAGTGAATATACTATCGTGATGTAAGACCACACTCCTCAAATACTCGGAGTAGTAAGGTGAGGATGCAATTACGGGTACCCTACTTCATATAACGATTCATATATTCTCAAGAGCCTATCTAAACTATACCTCGATACAATATGTAACTTACACTAAGTAGATAAATATAATTATATTAGGATAACACGTATTAGTGAGGTGAAGGTTAGTGAGAGTAAGGTGAATAAGCTAGTGAATCGTCCAGGTGAGTTGATGTTAGAGAGGATAAATAATTATAGAGGACAGATGAAGATTGTGACACTTATTCAAGTTGGAGATATATAGTTGTAGATATATGTAAAGCAACAGAGCCACATATTAATAAGATCTTAGAAATAAATTATATAAAGAGGAGTGAAAAGATACAGATTAAAAGATTAAGTTGTCTACGAGATCTTTTTTTGTAGCATAATAATCATATAATAGATATAAGCCATGAAATTATTTAGTCATAAGTTAGGAGAACCAAATGGAGTAGCTTAGCACACTATTATCATAGTTTGATGTGTAAATAATGAGCACCGCTTTAGCTCGTATCGTAGAGTTATATTGATCTCTATGCTCACAAATAACTAGACTTTCTAG
Source organism: Trachelipus rathkii (assembly GCA_015478945.1). NCBI lineage: Eukaryota > Metazoa > Arthropoda > Malacostraca > Isopoda > Trachelipodidae > Trachelipus > Trachelipus rathkii. The sequence goes on along the minus strand of JABUQX010026547.1, from coordinate 9,981 downwards.
TATGATAATTAGAATAATATTTACTACATATAGTGAATAATATTATAATATATATATGCAGCCTCTAGAAGGAGACACACAAGTAGCATATCTCATAACACACCACACCAAGTAAGTAACGCCTACGGGGATAGTGAAAGTACTGAAATATGTTGGAAATCCTGTAAAGAAGATATCTCGTTAAGTAAAAATAAGATAAGTGAAAAAAATAAAAATAATAATGAGAAAACGGAAAATAAAATTTTTAGTGAATCCGTATAGGGTAGAGAAAATGTATTAGTTAGAACAGCAGTCAGTGAAATCGACTTTTGCTCTCATTTTTCTTCTTTTTTTCTCAGGCGGGCAAACCATAAAGCGCTCTAACATTAATGGCATTTAATCACGTAAAGTTATGAAGCAAGGTCAGATCAGAGTTCAAAAGTCTTACCCTCATGGCAATGTTAGTGGAGCTCGATCAAAATACGCAACACATATAGGTGGGAGTGTTTTCAGCGTTGAAAGACCCACCGTCAAGAAGAGGGCGGAGGAACCTTCACGCCCACCCCCACCAAATCAAACACCTAGCTACCAATACACCCCCGGAGACGAGTGAGCCCACACTAGTGAACAAACATCGAGCTGCCCCGAAAGGCCTAGATGGACACCGACTGCTGCAGGTCTGTCGAGTGGTATACCTTGTGTATTCTGAGGTATTCTTTAGTGTAAAGTAAAGATATTAAAAGTTAAGAGATACTAGTAAAGAATCGTTATTTGTTTTACCGGGTCAGAGTACCTTGACCAATTATAAAAGATCTGCGCTTAATAGGCTTTTTCCTATCAATTACTGTATATATTAACAATATTTTTTAATTTATGATATTGTGACTTAGTAGAGTTTTATACATACTAAGAAGTATTTTACAAGGGTATTTCACTCAAAAAGATTTCTGTTTTCGCTACCAGAGTATCGCTAATGTGTGTAAGGTATCACTTATATGATTAATCTTATTATTTTTTTTCTTTTAAATCACACTCTCTCTAACTAAAAAGTAGAAATGCTTTATATGGAATGAATATTCTGGTATTTAATCATATGCTGAGGAGTTAGAAGGAGCTTGAAACTCCGTCAATGATGCATATATAGAGATTGATAGATGATTATGAATGGAATAATTTGACATAAATATTGACGATAAGATGGTGAGATTGATAGATTGATTGTGAGACAGAACGGATTCATGAATATTGAACTGAAGACAGCTTGGTGGATATATTTGTTTAAAAATAGATGAATCAGCAGAGGGACGAAACATATTGATTGACCTAAAATTATTGATGGTTTGAAGGGAATGATTTATCAATACGAATTTAAACTATAATTCTCTTAAAATAATTTAAATTCCTCTTTTTTTTATCTAAATGTTGAATTAGATGGACAATAGAGATCGCATTTACGAACACGGCTGTGAAAAAGATGATGAGAAGACTGGAAGGTTCATTCCACTCAAAGCAATTCCCCTCGTCTGTCTCTATGTCCTCTTCAAAGCAATTCCCATTGAAGGATTAATTACAGCCTAGTAGTTAATTGAATATTTATTATTTTATGAGATAAAGACTTTAGTTTAATGTATCACAAAGAGAGTGAGTATATAGTAATTAAACAAGATCTAATACTCTTGAGCATGTTGTAAGGTTCATATCTCTATGACTTGTATAGCATTAGTTACCTGTAAGTGTTGTTAAGAAAAATAGCTCGTGTGAGAGTGTCTAGGAACTTAATAGTAGAAATATTCACTCATATACCAATTTAATGAAAGCTCAAATAGTTTATTTACCTATAATTTTATGTGAAAAAGACTTTAGTTTAAGTAGCCTGTAAAACATATTTGGATGAGTTTACAAAATTTAGAAAAAATCTCGGGAATATCGAAATAATATATTACGGTATTTAGTAAAATGGTGCTATTTTTCTTGGGTGTCCTGGAATGTGCGCTTCTGTAATGAAGAATTTAATTGTATATTCATTCCCTGCAAGGGGAGCACAGAAGATGATCCATATATATTAGTATATATCTCTAGAAGCAGTATTAATTAATAATAACATTATCTACTCTCTGACTTTATATTTATGCGCTTTTATGATACATCAACATGAAGGAAGTATGTATTTTAAACATAGTACTTTCTTTAATAAGCACTTACCTCATTCTTTAATATAATTTTTATATGATCATATTTCTAATATAGTTAAAATTAGAGACTACAATGAGACTATAGAATTGTGTCAACACTTACTTTTGCTGTATTGAGCTAGTCCGTGATAATGAGGTGAGAGGTTCGTTAATAATTAAAATAGATAAGTTTGGAAGTACAATATATCATGATTCTTTCCTAGATGTAATCGTGAATTTGAGTTTTCTAATGGCGTTAATATGTTATTAAAAAATCATCAGATGAAATACCTGTGTCGTGTAACATATCAAGAATCATTAGATTGTATACTTGCGTGTCAATAAAACTAGTAGTATTTAAAGCGTTCAGTCTATTTCTCTTAAACAATATAGTATGTAGTTATTTTAACCACTCTATTATCTATTGTTACACAAAAGAGAACCATTAATTTGCAAAGAAATGTAAAGTAAATATATCTACTGAGTAACTTGGCTAGCTGTTAAAATTTACTAGCTATCTATATTGAAATTATAATAGAATAAAGAATATAAAGAGTAATATCAAAACTAGCAGAAAGTCTTAGAGATGGTTATGATATAACTATACTTATTGATATATCGATTACATCTAAGAAGAATAATACCTATACTATAATTGTAGAGAGAAGAAAGTGTAGAGAATGATACACTACAATTTTCAACTAAAGTCAAATTGATTGCGATAGTGTACAGATAAGGAGTATGGGCGTGAGAAGTAATGTATCATAATTACTCTCTTCATATAGACATATCATGTTAATATTACTATGGGAGGAGCGTACACATACTGGGCGATAACTGTCATCTTGTTAGATTTTTCTAATGTGAGGCTTTTCGGGCGAATGAATTACCTGATATCAAAAATAAGAATGTGATAGCTTGGCCTATTAAAGTGCTCAGAGAATTGATCATCGGTAAGTATATGCCTCGCTATATCCTTTCAACTATGCCAGAGTTCTAAGCTTTATCACAGTCAGTAGTATTCACCACACTAAAAGCTCAGTAACCTCATTCTGAGAGTGGGGTTCTATATATGCGTAACACTAACTTACTTTAGAGAGCGACATTGTTGTGTCACTCCGTCTGCGTCCTAAAAGGGTATGCTCGGTATGACCTGAATGTGGGTCACTCGATCTCGCATAAAAGTGAATACTCCGAAGTTCGTTCGTGTGCGACAGGGTTTATCTCTACTCAGTGTCTAAGAAACAGTAGAAAACTTTGAATTCTCAAATTATTAAAACCCAATTCAAGCCAAGAAATTGTTTGAAAATGAGAAGAAATGTCAGCAAATGGGAATAGAAACAAGTTACTTGACAAGCAGCATATCATATGATGAAGCGCTTACATGTAATCTTTTCAAAATAAAAGATATTCCAGACTATACTGATAGTGTATGAAAGATCGTAAAGATGTGTTACTGGATGTTTCAAGATCGTTATCTAACATAGAAAACATCTTTTTTTGAAGAAGTGACAAGGCTAGTTTCACTGAAGAATCTGAACGTGTAGATTCCGTCATGTTTGAGACTCTGGAGCCGCCGAGAGCTCATAGCCTCTTAAAATTTATTTAGATAGGCAAACAAAATTATATATTCTAGGAAGAGACACGAGAAAACCTTGAAGAACATATGGAGCGATTCGGCGAGTAAACTTATCAGGAAAATTGCAACAATACTAAATCAGAGACTCTAGAAACCTAGGTGACATTAAGAGTTTTTCAAAAATATTATTAAACGAGAGTTTGCGGGGTTTGAATTAGGACGCGAGCCTCGGGGTATGTCGATACATAGTTATGAGAAGAACTGGTGTCTGTATCAGGTTTGTGGCAGTGGCGTATGGACAAACATGACTGCAATTAGAGAACAGGTAATGGAGGATGCTTCATGACTATCGTGTCTAGGCTGACTCGTTCCCATGACATTGTAACACCAATGACATACGAAGAGATGGAGCGGGTTATACTTAAAGAAGCCGTTTTGTTCCTCATAAATCATACGGTTGTGCGTCACTGTTCGCAAGGATACAGAAGTTACTCCAAATCATTCAAAAAATCTTATAAAGTAAGATGAAAAATATTAGCCTTGATTAACTCGAGCGTGCTGTCAGCATCTCAGTAATCTCCATAATTGTTGGTAAACAACAAGACTTTATATATAACTAAATAATAGCCTCCATATCTCCGCGACCCTAGCTTGCATCACAACCATTTACTTATTCACCGACAGAAGGCAGAGAGAATATCTGATTAACATAAACACCTCGTTTACCTTTATGTGTGCAAGAAACGTATAATGACGTGTGAGTGCGTTTGCCCCCTACTCTATAACCATAAATATTGGAGATAAAGGTACCGGTTGAGGCATTCAAGGATCGGTTCTCAATGACTAGCCAATACTTTGGTGCTGCCCACATTAAAGATCCTTACCACCTCAGATTCCGATCCCACGGCTCGTCTCTTCCAAGCCTGAGCCTATAGGCCATACTTAGAAAACTATATCTAGTGGTGGATTTTATTCTCGTGTAGTTTACTCTTCACAGAAACTCTACATAATCTGCTCGAAGTAATTTGATGCAGTACATTCCGAGAATGAACGTTGCCTAGTCGAAGGTGTGTATTTACAACGCGACTAATCATGTTGGGAATAAGACAATTGATTACAAAATACTTCAAAAAAATATCTGAGATGGTCGTTTATAGAAGTAAAATTTTTAAACGCCGTCACGTCATAACCACATCGCTTATATATAAGAAACTGAAGACCGCACTCTAATTAGAGACCACCTAGATGATAAATATCGATGACGAGTTACCTTAATTTCGCCGTGGTAGGATGAATAACATAACGTTAAAAGTGTACTTTTATAGTCTCAACTAGTTCTCATGAGTTATCAGCGATAGTGTTTTCACGTATACGATATTTATATAGCTCACATAGATCTCATAAATATAGAACCCGGTATAGTGTCGCCTCTATATTGGCCAAATAAGTGAGTGTTCTTCCTAATACTACCTGGCGTTGACTGCAACAGAAATTGTGCAACAAAAAATACAACATCGCAGTGTTAGTTGTAACTCAGATATGACCTACAAGAAGTAGTGCGTACCTAATGCATCAACAGTTGTTAAATTGATAAGTTAATCCATAGAGCGTTTTTCTATATACCACGTCGTAACTAATTATTGTTTTAACTCCAGTTGTATAAAACCATATTCCACGCTCATACCATTCTGAACGTTGTTGTCAATAAAGTATACTAACTCTCACTAGCATTACAAAATGTACCCATTGAGTCACTCGTATTGTGTAAAACTGCTATATGACTAAGAGTGATTTAAAATTATTAACGTATTGTTTACTTGATTGAAAGTTATCAGAGAAAACACACTGGCACCGTATTATGAGATACTATGGATTCTTTGCGTCTTTTTATCGAGCTAGTGTATGTGAAAAAAAAACGACGCAGTTCCGTGGAGACAAGAAGGAACTCATATATATGAGTGTATAACTTAACAAGTAGAATAGAGCAAGATTACGGTTTATAGGGGTGATTATCCGTTATTGTACTTTTTGTTTCCGACCCGAAGTGTTCTTTATGCATGTTTAATGAAATATAGAATCTAAAAAATGTGAAAAATATAATAATAAATGACATTATCGTTAAAATCAAGAGGCCTTAATAATGAATAAAGATATAACATATAATTATTATATATAAGGGACTCTCATACCATTTAAACAAAACTTTCTTTCAATCTAGATGTAAAAAGAGAACCTTTATATTATATTATAACTATATTTATTAAATATATATATTATATATAATTTTTTACATTTCAAGAGTAAATATTATTCCATGGATTTCTGGTTATATTCCTTTACAATATTGAGATAACATTACTAGTTGGAATTTATGAGCTGTAAAGGAGGACGCAATGCAGAAAATGTTCATACTCAATCTGAAAAACCATATATAAAAACTTTATTTTATATATAAGTAATATTATCAAAAGCTAAATCTACATGTCCTGAGTAATGCATAGACAACAATAGATGAAAATGAGCCGCATGAATACTTAGAAAACGTATCCTTGACTAACGAATAGAGTAAAAATTAATTTGAAAATTTAAAAAAAATAATTCTTTAAATGTTTGACTTCAAACTTGTCTGACACCAACTCACATTTTCAATCTGAATAAAACTTCGTTGAAAGAATACTACGCCAATTATAATAATATAATATGTCCTGAAATCAGGATAAAAATAATTTAAATTACTTACTACGTTCTTTTTAGCTGAGAAATTATTTATTATATTTATTACAGCTTAAATACGATAAAAAATTGATTTTTGATGAAATAAACGCCTAATAAAGATGTTGTAATGTTTTTTTTTCTTATTTCCAGAAGTAAAAGATTATTACGCATCTCACCACCACCTAAAATAAGCCCACCACAACCCTACCACACCTCCTTTGTACATCACCTAGCACCGCACCGTCACGCACCGCCCTAACCACACTCAGCTACGCATCGTATTACGAACCGCACCGCTACCGCACCGCACAGATGTGTTGGCCGGCCCTAGTTCACACTATTCAGTTCCTAGACTTTTTAGCAACTATTTTGCCTTTTCAAGCAGAAAAGCACATATAAATTATGATTACACAGAAGATTTTACTCTTCATCTTATAAAAAATGTTCCATGCCGCTGGACTCTGTCTACACACCGGTCTCCAACTCCGGTTCCAAGCTCGATCTCTGGCCTCCAGCCTGCGCTTTTCAAAAATTGTTCAGCTTCCATACTTTAAAGAAGTAGCTTGCGAGCCTGTCATAGAAATTTCTCTTCAGACTCCTTTTCTCAGCCCAACATACAACACGCTGCCTGTACCGACTCGCGCTCAGCTCTCGAGATACTTCGTTCCTCCATTCAGAATACCATCATGCTCAGACTGTGCCAGAAGTCATTCTAACTTGCAAAACAAATTCTTTAAAAAAATTTATCTTTGGCTCCGGCTCCGGCTCCGGCCGGCTTCCGGCTCCGGCTCCGCTCCGGAACATTCGGCGTTCTACAGAGCAAAGTGGCTCTGGCCTAATGGCTCTTTTCAAAACGTTCTCACAATCACACAACTTTGCTTGGAATTACTTTCATTCTGCCAAAAAGTGTTCTATATAATAAATTATATATTTGTTTCTTCAAGATCCGCCCTTCGCTTGCTGTCTGGCTCACCGCCTCCCGGCTCCGTACATCCAGGCTCCGGCTCCTCGGCTCCGGCTATGTCCGTCTCGAGCATCCGGGCTCCGGCTCTCAGCTCCAACTCGTGTACATATTTCAGAAACAACCCAGCTCCCAGCTTTGCAGCAGCATATACGACCAATATACTTAAATATCATCGCTAAACGAATTTTCTTTGAAAATTAATTGGTCATTACCTTTCTCCTGATCCCGCTCTCCGGCTCCGGCTCCGTCTCCACCTCTTTCTCTGACTCTGGTTCCGGCTCTCTGCTCTCTCTGCTCCGGCTCCCGAGACTCTGGCCTCCGGCTCCTGTGTTCGCAAATTTGTTCAGCATCCAACTTTTTAAAAATACTGTATCGATAACTAGACAGAAAAAAATTCTTGAAAAAAAATTTGTCTCAGATCCGCGCTCCGTGTCGCTTCATCCTCCGTTTCGTTTCCATATCATAATAGTTACTATGTGTCGCACAGTCTCTGCCTAAGTAGCTTCTTCTCCTACCTGCAGAAGAGAAAAAACGCAATTGCTTCTATATAAAGAAAATATGCTTACTTAGCTCTTTGTGCGTGCGGCGTCGCATCTCAAATAATGCTCATAATCAATCGTCTCACACCTTTCGTGCTTCGCTTGATTAATTACATGATCTGCCATATAAGCACCTATCATGGATAGAAATATTAATTCAAACGATGAACTTGATCTACGTCAGGGCGTTAATAAATCTAATTGAACAAACAGCTCACAACATAACAGAAATATCACGAGACTCCGCCTACAAGCGCTCGAGACTTTCATTCACATTCAGAATATGCATCAGCTCAAACTTGCAGTAATAAGTTAGTTAACTTGATCTACTCATAATAATACAGTATATCATTAAAAAAATATAAATAACTTTTGGCTCCGTGATCTACCTGCTCTACGGTTCTATCCGGTACTCTCGAGGCTCCGGTCACCTTTTCATAAACATTGTTCATCAATAACTGTAGATATTACTTTCATCTGCAAAAAATATAAAATTATCTTGTGAAAATATAAAAAATTTGTTATTTTTACATCTATACCCTACTTGTACTTTAAGGCTCCAAACTCCGGCGCTTGAGACTCCTCAGTGAGGGTATATATATAGTAGTAGTATATAGTAGGTATAGGTATATTATAGCTCCAACTTCCGTGAGTCCAGCCACGGTACTTAGGATGAATTTTGATATTACTCTAGGGTTTACCAAATTTGCAGAATGAACTTAATACTTACAATTAAGACAAAAAAATCTTTTAATAAAAAGTTATAACTTTAGTGACTCCAGCTCTCGTTTTAAAATATGTGACTCCGGCTCCGGCTTCAGCTTCTGTTTCCATTATTCAGAAATAGCTCAGCTCGGACTTTGCAGAAGTATTTTACCTGCAAAAACAGTAAACATTCTCATAATAAAAAAATTAATTATAGTATTACCTGGCCTCTCGCTCCTGAGCCTTCCTAGGCTCGGCCCGGACTTCCGGGCTCATGCCTCCGGCTCCGGCTCTACGGCTCCGCTCCGTGCATCGGCTCTGGCTCTGGTCTATCTGTGACTCTGGCTCTTGAGCTCATGGCTCTGAGCTATCTGGCTCTGTGACTCTGGCTCATGCGCTCGTGGCTCTGGCTCTGACTTACCAGTTCCTATTATTCAAAATTGTCAGCTCTCCTAACTTTGTGATTTATAATAAATTATATTTTCTGATGTTTAGATTAAAAATTGCACTGCTCGGACTTGAACTCTGACTCCGACTCCGACTCCGACTCTAACTCTGGCTCCGACTCCGGTCGGTCCAGCTCCGACTCCGTTTTCATTTCAGAATAGTTAAATTTTTTTTAACTATGCTAGAAAGTATTTATTTTAACCAGTAACAAATTTTCTTTATTAATAAAATGATATAATTTGGTCCGCGTCTACCTATTCTACGGCTCACGTGACATCCGAGTACTCCAGCTCCAGCTCCGGCTCCAGGATCCGGCTCTGACTACTGCTCATGGTCTGGCTCTGGTCATCCGGTCCTAGCTTTCTGAGGTCATCCTTTTCTAAATGATTTCAGCTCCATCTATTATACAGATTATATTTTCACCTGCAAAAAATATTTTAATTTTAAAAAAAATGTTCTCGCTCGATCTTCGCTATGGCTCCGTGACTTCCAGCTTCTCGGCTAATCTATTGCGTGGCCGGCTACTGTTGCTCCAGTGCTCCGACCTATACTACATTTATCGTGATTGAGGAATTATCCTGATCTTGGGTTTTGATGTTTTAGCTAAAAGGAAAGTTTTAAAATATTTATTAATAATATATATTAATTGTAGAATAAAAGTTTCCTGGAAGAGTCTTTGAAAGTATCTAAATGGCACATTTCTGAGATCCTGGAAATGATTATATAGTTAATAATTTTTTAGTGATTTTAATCATCCTATCATGATAAAAATATAATTTCCTGAAATCTTTTAAACTTATTCGGAATTTCGAAACATATAATATTTAGCATAACCATGAGTGGTAGATGAGGAATTTCTAATAATAAATTAGCTTTAAATAA
>JABUQX010026546.1:0-15000 GCA_015478945.1 Trachelipus rathkii | reverse complement strand
AAAGATAGTGAAATTAAACACAGGAGGAAAACATAAAAGCAGAGAGTTTTGCAGAAGAGAGGTGGCTGGAAAGAAGGAGGCACAACATCGAGCAAACCTGGGGGGTCCCAATGTTTACGCAGAATTCTTGTGAAAACAGTACACCCCTGGTGTTTCGTGGGCAACGAAATGGTGGTTCAATGCCAGCGGTCATCTCCCTCAAGCTGCTACCATTCTAGTGCCTATATAGTAAAGAGAGAGGGCACCAGCGTCACGTCGCAAAGATAGAAGGTCAAAAAAGTTTGAAAGTAGTGGACAGTTTATTAGTAACATGGTCTTATATTCAACCTTATCCAAAAAAGAATCAAACCGGATCTCTCCCCTCACCATATATGAGAACAGTTCTCTATACAAGGGCAGATATGGCCCATATATAATTGGAATAACTTTTTGAAAGAAAAGTTTCCCGCAACCTGCCAGAGCTCCCAGCATCTTTGAGGCCACATTAACAACCATTGTGATAAGTCTTCCAAGATAGATTATTATTGTTTATGATCAGATCAAGAATGTCTATATTGTCTACAAGTGAGACATGAGAGCAGTCGAAGAAGATCGGAAATTTGCATTACTAGTTGCAAAATATGAACAGATTTCATTTGAGTAGAAGAATGGAGAGCTTATTCATCGGCATAATGGTGAGCAGTTTTGGAAGTATAACTGAGAAATTAGTGAATTGCTGAATAACAAGAATAAAGTTGGATATAAAACAGAACCTTGTTGAACACTACAATTAACATGGAAGAAAGTGCCGATAAGGAGCAATCTCAGAGAAAGCTAGAGATAGGTGAGAAAAGAGAAGGAGAAAACCCAAAAGAAAGGAGATAAGAGAGCAGTTGCGCATGCCATTCACAGTCATAGGCTTTCACTATGTAAAACGATGAAACACACTACTCCCTATAGCCCCTTTGGGCAGAACACCGTAAATCAGTGAGATTGGAAAGAATGTTACCAAATGATCTCGAACATCAGAAATCATACTGGTGACCAGAAATTAGGGAATGAGATTCCAGATGGTCTGGGAAATGAGAGTTGATAAAGTTTTCCAAGGTTTTGGACAGGATACAAATGAGAGCTATAGGACGATGGTTAGAATGATTAGAGCGGTTAATTATATGAAAAAGAGAGGCAGAAGAGATTAGCCATTTCAGAAGAGTATAGCTACAGATCCGTCAGAGCAAATAAGAGGAGGAAATGAAGATTGACAAAAGTTATTCGAGATTTTTTGGCTAGAATTTTTTATCAGTAAGAGATTAAATAAGGTCAGCACACTTCCGTTTGGTGAAAGCACTCTTAGCCTGACGAATAATATCCTAGCAACAATTCCGAGCTGAACTAAAATTCCAAGAGTGAAAGGAGAAGGATCGCTTTTAAATTCACGATATACCTGTCTCAATCTTGAAGAGAACTAGAACAGGTGCCATCGAACCAAGGATTTTGAGGAGAAAATGATTTAGTAGAAGATCGAATGAACCTTCTCATTCCCTCGGAGATTACAGATCCTACTTTTCAGCAGCCACCGAAGCGTCCTAGAAGAAGGATTGAAGGATTCTATAACAAAGGTAAATAGTAACGAATATTTTATTTCATAGATTTACTTAATGAACGGTGTAAATATTATGTTAAATAATTATATAAATACACAAAATTGTAATTTTTTTAAAAATTAGTACAAAGCTGCTATTACTATTTGTTTAAAAAGTAATTTATATATTATTATATTATTTAATATGATTTTATATTAAAAATATTAATATCATTAATATAATGATGTAAAAATATTAAATAATTAATAAGTAAAAATAATAATTTATTTTTTTATTACATTGTGAATATATATCATATATATATATATATATATATATATATATATATATATATATATATATATATATATATATAGGCGTATAAAATACCACACATATAATAACATATTTAATTTACATAAATTACACTTATTTATTCTATAATATTAAAACATAATATATTGAATATACAATAATACTATATCAAATACTCGTAAATATAGAGACTTATACATGGATGTACACAAAATTTGTATATATATATATAGATAGTATAAAAGTATAGCGGATCCTGTACTTGTGTTTCTTATATTAATATATTTATATAATATATATAGTAGAAAATATATCAATATATAATGGACACCCAAAAAGCGAGGAAAAAAATACACAAGTAACAGTACTCGTGTTAAATAAGATAGTAGATTAGTATATTCATATATATGAGAGAAAATTTCCCATAAATAAAATATTTGGTATAGTTAATCAATATGTAAATACTCACCTAAATTCATAAGTATTCATCAATCAATAAAATTAATTGAAAGACATATTACAAGTAATATATATTGAGGACATCTGTACATTAGTACAAGTACTTGTAATTTAGTACATTTTTTGGAGACACATTATAAACTGTGAGTGATATTTAAGAGACCAGTGTACTAGTAACCTCTACTGTCGTTAAATTTTCACCTCTACAATCGTATCTCACACATTGCAACTGAGTACTTGCAAAAGACATATTTCGAATTTGTATAACTGCCCAAGTATTATTTTATTATTTCAACGTAGTCTGATAAATTATTTTGGGTACTTCTATACTAATATCAAACCATAAGTGTTCACAATTTAGCGTATCTTCTTATCAATTATTATAATAGTATTGAGAATTAATATAATATAAATATATTTTTATTAAGGGAGAATGATTATATATATGTATTCATAATACTATGTAGTTATACTCACTATAATTGAGATCAACTCTATATATTATCTCCACGATAAAAGTTATATTATTTAAATTGAGGTCTATGATCAATATTATATTAATATCCCTCACTATATATAATTTACTATATCAAATTATTAAGACATATTAAATATATTCAACCGATATAATAGATCAATTATATTTTCTATATTATTACATTACTCAACTGGCTACATTAACAAAGTTTGAAATAAACTTGGACTGCGTATATACTCACTCAGTCCGTAGTATAACAAAAAAAAATTATTTTTGAAACATTTTAAATATTTATTAGCGACTAAATTTCGAGTAGAATCCTTTTACTTCCCATTTTAACTAGACTTACAACAAATATTAAATGATAATAATTTAAGCCAAATATTTACTAAAATTATATTAAAAGTTAATACAGTTTGAAATTGAAATAAATTAAACCATATTATACTCAAATAAATGAATTACATAATATGAGGTTAGAGTTCATGATTAATAAAAAAAATAAAAACTCAGAAGTTTTCGATGACTTTTAGAAGCCTAGTTTATTCGTTCTTAAATCTAGTATAATGAGATACATAATATATACAAGGATAATTCTAACAACTGAGATCGCGTTCCTTCAATATTATGTGTAGACTACAATATATTCCAAATATTCTACGCTACCTGTATATTAGTCTAGTTATTTTATACCCTGTAAAGAGAATTTCCAATTGGATTTTTATCGATGAATTTTTATGAAGAGCGTATTAGAGTCATAAACACTGACGTCTGAGTTCTAAATGAAAATATAATATTATGCTTCAGCCATTCAATTGTGGAAAGGCTTTACGTATGTCCTTTCCTATGTTAATATGCATCGCAGTCACCGTACTATTTTAATATATACGTAATTTTATATCAATTAAAATTTGAAAATATTAATTTAATAGTGTTTTAATATTAACAAAATTGTTTCAAAATAAAAAGTTATCGTTTAAAATTTAAAAAAAATATTTCCCAATTTGTTTTCACTCGAAAATCTAAATTTAAACTGAGTAAAGTTTGTTATTTGTTAAAAAAACCACATTATTTTTACGTCGAATTTTGTAAATATTGTCCCTAGAAAGTGAGCAAACCTAATATAACTATATATAATCTTAGTTGAAACTGTGTATTTATGTCACCATGAGACTTGTGTATATATTGGTTAGCTAAGTTGAGAGTTAAAATTTTCGTTTTTAAAAGTTGAATCACTCTCACACTCTCTCGACGCGCATGTTCTTCAGATGAAACAAAGAGAGCAGTCGCGAAAGCCATACTCTGATGGAAACCTTGTAAAAGTTAACATTAATCGATCGTAAATCGAAATTTGGTATCACCTTATTATCTAAGAAGAAAGTTCTTTAAATCAGAGTATTTGATAATAATATTAAAAAATCACATTTTAAAAATTGACCAAAAAATTATAAATTTCTTCAAATAGCTGTTTCAAATGCTCAAGTAAAAGTATATTAGGAAGATACGATGGGTGATTCTCATTGGACGGTAATACCACACGCAGAAACTGGAATAGAAATTGTTCAATAATGTTAACCACCGTTTATTGGACGGTGCCCTAGTAAGTTTCCAGAGGCACCCTCACGCACCCGGCCCACTATGAATTAAGCCTACCCTTACTTATGAGATTTAAGTTGGAATTAATCTAAGAAAGAAGAGTGATAAAACATGCTCGAGTTAATGCCTCACCCTATAGAAAGAAGTACATAAGTTCTATTGAGTGTATGTCAGAAAAGAACTTGATGTTGATAGTATTATAATGGTCGACAGAATGTTAGATCGAAATTCCCACTAGCCCGCCCCGCGCGAAATAATTGACCCAAATAACTCTTGTCGGGCGCATGTGAAACTTTCAAACAATTAGGTGCAGTCTAAGATCAAGAGTAGTGGCATATGAGGGGCGAGGAAGCTGATAAAAATAAAAATATCATTTATTTTAATAAGAAAATATAGTTCTTATTTTTCCAGTCAATATATTAATAGTATATCCCTAAGTATATATATCTAACAAAATACTATTAATCCTTATATATTAATATATATTATATTATATTATATAATATATAATATAATATATATATAAATATATTTATAATTACTTATATATATAAATATATATAATTATAATACTATATATTAATATATATAGTAAAGCATGTAAGAGACAAATGACTCTCTGCCCTTCTTTGATGCTTATCATAAATAAAGAGATGAGGTCCAAGGGGTAGTTGTTGTATACAGAAAGAACACGTTCAACTCAACTCATACATATATAGGTACCAACTTTCTATGTAATCTACACCCATGTTAAGTAATTTATAAACTCATAAATTCCACACTATTACCTTTCAACAGTAGCTTATCAAAAAATATAATGCTAATCATGATACAAATGAATTTATTCTCAATAAAAATCTCTGTCATTTATAATGATATTTAAGTTCTTATCAATATTACTTTCCCCTTTAAGGCGCGTAACTTATTTACACCCATTGAGATTCCCCTTGATTCTAAACTCAAATATGCGATAAAATGTTCTCCTAAGAATTAGTATCTTCCATCACAACAAATGAGTCCAACCCAAACTGTCCTAACACGCAAAAAGACATCCCTAAAAATTATAATATACTCGTCCTGGCTATTGAATTTTTTGTGTACCAATTAGCGATTCTGTCGCTCATCTATATATATATATTCACGTCTAAATTTATATCCACTGTCTCTCCCTAAAAATCAATATCAGCTATCCAATATTATTTTTTGGTATCTAACTCTTATAAATTGAAGTGCTCTTTTTTCAATATACAAAAGACCTGTTTTCCGTTATCTGGCACTGTTTGTAGTCCAGTAGTTCGTCTATAAATATAACTCTGTCCAATCGCTTAAAGTTGATGCTTAGGCTTTTGAAAATAATAAAGAAGAATCGAGACCAGACCATATATACCTCCTCTCGCAGCATTGCCCACATGGAATTAGCTCACAGAACCTTATCTCTGTTCTACAAAAGAATCTTCTCCAATAGAGTTATAATCATTCAAGCATTGCTCATCTCCTTTGAATTCGAATCTCAATTTTGAAGAAGTTGCTTTCATCTCGCCCTGACACACAATATAATAATATACTGAATTACACTTAAAATTCCTATAATATATCAAATAATGTATATATCTCAAACAAAATTAATATAAACTCAATACTCACCTATTACTCTTATTATTTCCTAGCTTTCGTTAATTCATCAAAGTTCTTAGAATACTCCTCCCGCTCTTGTGCCACAAGTTTCCGAGGTGTAAGATATTTCTCTCTTACCAACTGTAAATGTTTCATACTTCTTTTAATCTTTCGGTTGTGTCCTTAGTCTGAGTATTAATATGTTCTTAATAAATTTGTCGACAGTTTCTCCTCTGCTTAATTTACCATTAAGGTAATGTAAAGTAATGTATAACTACTCATTACTATATGAAGATAGTGTGAATGTTATAAACAAAAAAGCCATTGATTAGCGAATATTATTATTATTTTATTATTATTATATATTATTGAGTTATTAACGTCCAATCTAAATTTTATATATGAGTTTATATTTTTTATATATATTAGAAGATTATAAATTATAATCATTATCTGTAATTTATAGATCTAATTATTTATTTATTTATCTCTATCAATTTTTTTTTATTATTTCCTTTTTATTGTATTTTTAATTATTATTTATTAATTATACATTATATCTTTATTTAATATTTTACAATTTTTATTATATTGTTTATTAATTTTGTTAATAATAATAGCAGTTGTTGTGATTATTTATCATTAGTAATACAATCGTACGTATATTTTATACAGTCCACTCACTATTATTTTAATATATCCTACTTTACTGTCTTACTATCTACGGTACCAAATTTTCACATATAAATTATAGTTTTAATATGCTTTGTAGACCTGATGATACTGGTGGTGTCGAAACGTTGTCTTAATTAATGCTTGTGCAGATATGCGAGTGTAAAGCTATCTTAATTTTTACATATCAAATTTTTATATATATATACCTCACATAAAAAATATAACTAGGTAATGTGATGCCGTAGTAGTATAATATAGAGGTCTTAATGACTCCACCAAAAAGTTTTGAAAATTATATTATATATTGCATATGAAAAAAAAGCAACGTAAGTTTATTTTAGGTTAGAATAAAGCTGTATTGACTAACACCCGAACTGTTGTGAGTATATAAATTATAGAGTAAATTATAATCAAATAAGGATTATGCAAAATTGGCCAAATAGGACTACAAATGGGACATAAATTAGCATTAGAAAAGTTATAATGATATACTGTTTTAAAATTATATTAATAACCTGAAACGAGACATTGCACTTCTTTAAGCAATAAGAATAATTGTAAGAATAACACGACGATTAAATATTTATTCAAGATTAGTAAAATAAAGGACAGTAACAAGTTAATTATTCTTGAACAGTAATAAGATGAAGTCTTGAAGAATATTTTAAATAGTACTACATATTTGACAATTTTAAAAAAAAAAATCAACTGAAAGTAACAACAATATCAAAATTGTTTTTACTTAACTAGTTGACAAAACAGAATTGGAGATGAACTTCAAACTCTAACGCCTTGAGTTCCTTCTCCAAACCTGTTGATTCTGTGTCTATCCCCTGCACTGAGGGTCTTTCTTTTCCTTATTTATTTTCTTTGAGGCAAATAATATCATCACTCAACACGGTGACAAAAAAGATCACAAAAAAAAAAACAGTTAAAGTTTCCACCTACACCAAATTTTTCCCCAAGTCCCTCAAAAAATTGAAATTATATTCCAGTGAACAAAATTTCCAAACAAAAAGTTAACATATTTATAGGACTGGATTTAGTTTCCCAAAACGAGTAGTGTAAAGATTTTGCCTCTCTTATGTTACAAGGTTTGGTAATTAAATAGTAATGCAATGATAGCCGCCAATTTTCTCTGGTAACTGCCTCTTTAGTATCTATAGAAAAGGCAAAGAAAGGCATCGATGAGTAATGATAGTAAGCAACAGTCATCGATGTGTAAAAGCGAGTTAATAAGTCATTATTCCTTAGTATCGGCCACATCAAAAATATAAATGACCTTAGAGCAGTACTCCGTACAACGAAACCCCCAAATAGCTGAAATAGCTATGAAGAAAAGTGATACGCAGCAACCTGAATAAAACTACAGTTCAATTTATGCAGCCTTAACAATCATTCTGGTTTGATGAAGTCTTTTCAAACCTGCTTGAGATAGGATGACTTGTAAGGTAGTTAAAGAAAATCCTTCTCGTTTCAGCTTATAAATAATAACTGACACCGCTAATAGAGATGTGAACATTGTCAAAGCTTTTTACAATTTACTTCAACCTTCTTAGTGATTTATAAAGACTAAATGCCAGATTTCTAGTTTGAAAATTACAGAATTGTTTCATAGCCTTACAAAATATAATTTTGTTGATATTCCATCCCAAGCGTGGACACTATAAATGTCCAATAATCTTTCACCATTGTACTACATAGGAAAATGAGAAAACTTGGTGCTTTCTGCCATTATATCTAACAATATATTTTCATTATTAACTATATATTTAATTTTCCTCAAGGATTAAGACAAATGCAAAGACAGAAAATAATCATTTAAGATACGACAAACAATATCTTTTTGTTTAGGAGCGATACCTGAGGCAAATACTTCACACTATGGAATGAGCCTACCCAATGCGTGGTAATGGTGTCGTAAAATATTATATATATATATATTATATATGTGATATATATATAGTTATATATTATATATAATATATATATTATATATATATTACTATATTATATATTTATATATATTTATAATATTGCGTGATTCAGAAGTCGCCTACATAGTTTCTACATAGTTTAGTTCAGTTATATATTCTTTACCCTGCTTTGTACTTTTCAGGATACCCTTGTGCATGCCCTTGACAAAGAACAGCGTATCCGGCATTATAATGATGGCCATGTCTGGTAGTTAGACGCAAGATTTGCTGCAGGACTTTGACAGGAAACAAGGACCACATAACACACGACGACCGTTGCGAAAACTTATCTTAAAATTTAAAAAAAAAAAAAACTGTCTTTTGAAGATCAAACAGAAGAATTTGCTAGACAAAATGTACAGTTCTCGCGAAGCAGATAACAACAAGGCCCAGCGTGAGTTTACACGTCGATTGACTTGCTGGAGATAGCACGCGCTGTTAAGGCAATTAGGTGGCATTCCGATACAAATTGCAGTTTGCGTATTACACCTTAGTGAGGGATGACCCTGATAGACGATGGTGTTTTGCGAAATGGGACTTACAGAAATTGACAAGAGACCGAAACGTTATGCAACGAAGATCTTGTTTACGTTGAAGCTAACTTTTACGTTAATGGAGAGGATAATCGGCAAAACATGCGTTAACTTGGTGTGATGATCAAACCCCACTGTATGTGCTCAACGAAGGTGCAAGTGACTGGGAGGTGATGTGATGGTCTGTGGACATGGGAAGTATGCGGTGATAGACATCATTGGAAAAATATTGTTTGATGGTAACCTTAATGCGACAGGTATCTCACATTTTTGCAGACCAATACTCCCAGCCTGCTCACACGAGGGACATACTCACCGCTTTCTTCCAGCAGGACGGGGCCAATGAATTATTGCTCTGCAGGTGCGTCAGTGGTTTGATCAGACATTTCAGTGGTGGTAGGTAGACGTGGCCAGTTTGAGTGGCTCCCTTATCCCCCGATTGTCCCACCTTTGTTTTCTTTATCTTTGGGGCATTTTGAAGCATCGTGATCAGCGAAAGGGATTAGGGGACAATGAACCATTTGAAGGAATTCGCATCACCGACGCATTTGCACAAATATCTCAGAATTGTGTTATTGTCTGTTAACAACGACTGGGGTAAACGTATTGCAATTTGTCTTCAAAACAATGGTAATCATATAAAGCCCGTGAAATAACTAAACTGTTCATATAAATTGCTATTTATATCGTAATAAATAATTCCTATGTATGGCGACTTTTGAATCACCCCTATATATATATATATATATAATATATATATATATATATATATATATATATATATATATATATATATATATATATATATATATATATACATTATAATATATGTAATATGTTATGGCGTCCCAAGATCCAATAGGGTGAAAAGGAAATTTGTAATGTCAAATCGCATACCCCATTTATTAATTCCACTTGATGAAAGTTGAAAACAGGTGAAATTTCATTGACCTATTATTATGGAACGGTCTTCATCGAACCCTATTGATTCGAATCTATATTAATGAGGACTTATCATTCTAGAATGAAAGAAATTAAGTTTAAATTCTTTTTAATTACTAAATTCCTCCTACACAATTTATTGAAATGAATTTAAGCTTGAAATATATAGAGATAAAATATTCATTTAAAACTTTGTTTAGGTCTCCATAATTCATACAACTTCGTGGAAAAGTGCAAATTCGCCATAATTTTCATTTTGCGATTATAAATGAAAAATCACGATAACTTTTTTAATATTCATCCGATCTATATGAAATATTCAGGGCATGTATAATTGGGCAATGCAAATATTTTTTCTTTAGATTAATTTTTTTGAATACCCAACAGTTTTTCCACTGTTCACAGGAAAATAAAAAAATTGAAATTTTCCCATGAATAGCGACAAACGCGGTTGGGAAAACAAAAAATTATCTAAATAAACAATGCGTATATCGTTCAATTAAACATGTGCTAAAAATTTCCTGTTGATTGGATGAATATTAAAAAAAGTTATCGCAATATTTCGTATAAGACTTCACGAAACGAAGAAAGCATTTGGAGAATTGAACTTTGCTACAAACTGATATGAATTATAAAAAAAAAACAAAAAAAAACTAAATAACTCATAATCGGTTGATCCTATGAAAAGGTTACAAGAATGCAGACATGCACACATATCGATGTTTATTAATAAAAT
Source organism: Trachelipus rathkii (assembly GCA_015478945.1). Taxonomy (NCBI): domain Eukaryota; kingdom Metazoa; phylum Arthropoda; class Malacostraca; order Isopoda; family Trachelipodidae; genus Trachelipus; species Trachelipus rathkii. The sequence goes on along the minus strand of JABUQX010026546.1, from coordinate 4,114 downwards.
TTCATTACTGTGGATTCTAGGGTTAAACTTTTATAATTAAAAATAGAAACGTAAAACTTTAAACGTTCGTACAACATTAGGCAGCCGTAACACACAGTTTGAGGAAGCTCTTAATATTAAAATACACAAATGAAATTTATGATACTTTCATTTTTTACTAGAAGATAAAAGTGGGAGAGTATCCATCTCAAATTTCGAATTTTCGATTTTGGGTCACCCTAATATATATATATATATATATATATATTATATTAATAATATTATATATATTATATATATATATATTATATATATATATATTAATATATTATATATATATATTATATATATTTATATATAGTATATAATAATATAGATAAAACCTTATAATAATATAATATATATATATATATATAATATTATATATATATATATATATAGTACATATATATATATATATATATATATATATAATATAATAGTATATATATATATCTCTAAATGATTGAGTAATTATGACCAGTATTGGCAAAGCTCATAACGGTGGTTAAAAATAAAGTACACAGAAATATATATATATAACTATATATATATATATATTGATCCACCATCAAATAAAACTAATAAGCTGACACACTCTATCACTATTAAAGAACCATAAATATTATACCTAACATATAAGCAATATACAGACGTATAATATTGTCATACCTAATTTACTATATTATATACATATATTAACTAATCACATAATTATACATCTATAATTAAATACCAACCCAGACCTATACCCAAGATATAACACTCCAGTTAGTACATCTTAGTGCATTAAATTATCATAATCCTACGAACATCGGCTATTCGTTGGCTGTTTATTGTACATTCGATCTACGAAAGTTGGTTTTGGTTGCCACCGCGCATGTCCATGGCACAGACCCGGAAACTTCCACGATAGACGAATCTTCTTCAGCACGTTCGACAATACGAAGAGGCTACATCATCACAAGAGGAGGTACCATTCAAGCGAGGATATTATACCTCTAAATGGTCGCACAGGAAAGATCATCAGTCGCACGGAATCACTGTAAACACAAATTACACCTTTCCACTCGTGTATCTCAAAGAAGATAATCAGATACATAAACGATTAATACATATTCTCATAGGAAAATTGCTGCGGACAAAATTTCTTGTTATCGCTCACTAAACATCTGTCGACAACATATACTTAACTCGAACCAATATTGCCCAAATGATCGCCAAACTATCGATACATCGGTCAACAATCAATCGATTATTTAACGATTATATATTATATATATATTTAGATATATATTATATATATATATAATTATATATATTATTATATATATAATTAATATATATATATATATATTATATATATATATAATATATATATATATAGTATATATATATTTGCAATAGGAAAAGTAATACTAGGGCCTTCCACATATTTAAACTTTATTCGAAAATTACAACGTTTCGGATTACATCAGTTCTCACATTCAGGTTCAGAAAAACACTAAGTAAATAAAATTTTTGTTATGTTTAAGACCCACAATATATTCTATAGAAAAATGTAATTGATGTTAATTTAATATAATATAATATAGTATATATAGTTAAGGCAAATTAGTCAAATTATTGTTTTAAGCAATAATAAGGTTAAATATTTAAAAATTGATCTTAAAAAAACAAAACAAAACGTCGCCCTCCGTCGGTAAACAAACAAAGATTACACTTCAAACAAATAAACAAAATAAATGATTCGAAATTCTATATTAATGGGCAACTTAATTTTAAAATGGATATTTATAATATTTAAATGGAAGAAAAAATTTCTCAAACTCACCAGTCAAGTCTCAGACATCTCCAAGTTTTATTATTGAATGTAACAGACTATTGAACTGTGTTTTTGACTGTTTCCGAGTTAAGTAGCTGTAGTTTAAATAGGCCGGAATCACTATTAAAGAGAGGGTTTAATGTTGTGAATGTACAAAGTTTCTAAAATATGTAGGTTTATTGAATTTTGTTTGGGTTGAATATATTAAAATTATTGTAGTTAAAGGTGTGGTCTTGAGAGATCTGTGAGTGATCTCTAATAGCTGTATGGGAAGGGGAATTCAACCAAGTTTTGGTAACTTCACAGAGGAAGAAAAAGTTGACGGCACCATTCCATTTTGGGGGGTACTGCCAATTATAGATAGCATGTACAGCTATCACAAGTAGAATTTAGTAAATAATTGAAGGATCGAAGAGCTTCAGGGGACATAGGTCTTATGGTTGGGCAAAACGCTGCATTTTTCTACCATGCATAGTTTTTAAATACCTAATTAACATTCAATTTGGGGAAAATAGCTTTGGTCAAGAGTGGAGGATTAATTCTTTACGAAGTTCGTGAAATGTGTTTCATTAAAAGGAATTTTAATTATACAAATGCATGTTTTAAAGACGAATACGTTAGAGACGTTGGGTGTGGAACGCGAGATATGCGGAAAAATACCCAGATTTAATGTTAGTTTGGACTAATGAAGCGCCCTTGACGCAGTAACAAGATTATTTTATAAAAAATTTAGAGCAAAATTTAAATCTTGTATATTGAGACAGGTATATTGTTTGAAAGCGCAAATAATACCCTATATTCTGAAGTTTGTAATCTGTAACATTTATAGTATAAGTGGGGTGTGGACTAAAAAAATTATAACCCCTGCACCCGAAAACAGTATTTTTTTACGATTTTAATTAATATAACAGGTTAACTTTCATGTACCGTCTTCTAAATTAACATATTAAAAAATAGTAATGGTGCCGTCAACTTCTTCTTTCCTTATGTTAAAGTTAATATTATTTAGTTGTGTATTTAAATAATCAAAAAAGGGAAGTACTTCATTGTCTGTTTGAAAAAGTAGAAAAGGTATCGTCCATTGAATCTTTATAATTGATACTGGTCTAAAAAGAGGGTTGGACATTCTGTACCCGAAGTTTCATCGTGCTCTTCTGTCTTAATTTCTATGTTACTTAGATTCTATGTTCCATATGAACAGTTTTGTTGGTATATATATTCCACGCGTATCTAAAAAGCTTCTGTAATCTTATGTGGCTAAATTCAGTAAGTTGTTAAATTCAGACCTAGGGTGAAGCCATGAAATTCGTTTTTTAAATGAAAAATATACCAACAAAATTTGTCAATTTTTTTAGCCATATTTCGAGATATTGTTGTACTTCAGAACTTAGTTATAAGAAAAATTGCAATAATTAATGCCTAAAAGCCAGGTTTTTGGCATATAGGATATTATTTTTATTATGTAATCATTAGTAGCAAAGGGGGTCAGAAGGGGTACTAAGAAGGATACTGATGAGATTTTAGCTAAATTTATAGTTATGAGTATTAAAAGGCAGCCAGGATGGGGCGGAAGGGGATATTAACCTTATGTATCTTAGGGAGTCCATATAAGATGTGCACACTATAAAATACCTGGGAAAGAAGCCGTGATTTGAGTACGTTAAATTATATCACAAATAAATGTTTTATTTAAATGTATATTAAATTTTCAATATAATTAGACGTTAAAAAAACGGTTGAATTTTTCTTACCAGTTACGTGGACAGAATCAATGAGCGTCTATTATTTCAGATTGGGGATGTATTTGTGTTGCTGTCGGACATGATATCAAGAATTTTAATAAATATGTCGCTTATTATCTAAAAGAGAGCGTCACCTAAAACCATTTATTGGTTGCAAAAAATAATTTGTATGAATGATGCACATTCATTAATTTATTCATTAATTGGGTACAACTCGTATATCAAGCCACGACTTGAAAACTAAAAGTACGAAAAAGATTGATTTGTAAGGGAAATTTAAAATAACGCATTTTCTGGGCCAAAATGTTAATCTTAGGAGGTTAACTGTGGCTAACAATGACGTGATGGTATTAAGGTTCATGTGATTCCTGTTAACGATTACAAATCAAGTTCATTTCAAAGCACTAAAAAAAAATTTATAAAAATTAATGCGATGAAATATGGTAAACAAGCCAATTCAGGCCTATCCTGCACACTGTCGATACATATCTTTTCTTAGTTGTTAAGACTTTCGATGAAAATTAAATAT
>JABUQX010026545.1:90000-114760 GCA_015478945.1 Trachelipus rathkii | reverse complement strand
TTTCAAGGCTATTTCAGCGTCTTGCCTGACACCTCAGCTCATTGCAGCAAGCCAAAGAACAATTTGTCTTAAGTTTCTAATTTTGTAGACAGGGGGAAATGAGCTACCGAATTTTGAAGAACCCTATTATTTGACAACAAATGGCTATTTGATTTGGCATTTTTAGTTGATGTTACTAGCCATCTCCATGATCTAAATTTAAAACTAAAATACTTGAGCAATATATTCCAAACTTTGATAATAATTATGTTGTTGCTATTACTCCAAAAAATTCTTCTACGGGCATCTTCAGGTCGATGTGTCGAATAACTGCGGGTTTTGAGCATACCACACGCTGAAGGCAGAGTGAATGTGCTCTGTTTATACCGTAATTCAAAAAAAGATATTGAAAAAAATCGTATATTTTAAAAGTTAGTACTCACGAACTTTGTGCAATTAAATATCTGAGAGGCGTAAGGAGGTGGGAAGCTGGACTGGTTAACCCATTTAATTTAGTGTAGCAATTTAAATAAGAAAACGTTTATGCAGCAGTAATGATGGCCTGACATTAACAGGCAAATGGAAACTGGAATTTGATTAAAAAAACAATTCATTATTATTTTAAAAAATGAAATTTTGGATGAGCTTTCCAGATTCAAAACAAATTGTGACTAATTTTGCTGGAGTCATTACCTTGTGAACCATTTTCCACTCGGGAACGCTAAGGAATATTTTGCAAAAGTTTATTATATGTGCGTTCTTGAAATGACGCATTAACAGATGTGAACAGCATTTTCTCATGAAATTGATTTTTTTTAAACAATTCCAACGGTCGCGAACTAAGTGATTATCAAATTTGAAAGATTCTCGGCTGGTTCGGGTACAATAATTTTAACAACAAACATTGAAAGACACTAGCGGGAATTCCAAACCCCTGACTTTGAAAAGTCATTAATGGGCAAATAAAGGTTATGTATAATGTGTTAGATATATTTTGCCAGAAAATAATTTTTAATATTTTACATATTTTTAAAATTATTAGAAACTAGGTCTATTGAAGTTATTGTATGGCCCGCATCTGACTCGTTCTGTGATAATATTGAAACATTGCCGCTCGCATGGTATGATAAAAAGGATTTGGCCAACCCTAGCCTATTTATAACTAGATTACCTACAATTTTCGTTTTAATGAGTTTCATATTTATTACAATTTCATCTATCACCAATGTAATTATTAATACAAAAGCAAATAATGGTAATTTCCCTAGTATCTGAATAATAATAAAATATAATATAACTAATATAATAATAATTATACTATCATAGTATATATAATAACTAATAAATAATGAATATATAAATAATATTCATACTACATCAGCGTTAATAATAATCTAATAATATAATAAATCAATATTTCCGCTTGTTATATTGGATATTCTAAACAGCTTTCTATTGGATGGTTACTAATGTCCTGAATTTTTATATTTTTTTTTTTAAAAAAGATAATCTTTTTACGACGGTTTTAGAGAATCATAGGGTATGTGACTTGTTTTTTCTTAAAAGCATTTCGTTCAATACGTTGAAACATTTTTTGAGGTTAATTACAGGAGTTAATGAAAATTTTGAAACAAAAATTTTTTATTTGAGATATGATTTTAAAAAAAATAAATAGATCATAATAATTAATAATTAATAATTAAAATTATAATATATATATATATAATATATAATATTATATAATTTAATAAGCAATGATGCTAACGCATCGCTTAAATCCTGACGGATCAAGCCTTGACATATGCATGTTCATGGTCATTTACCTATGCATCGTGGGCATATGCACGGCACTCCATGGGCTGGCATGGGCTTTGGCAGAATGGTGTTCGAAGGTTGGGCTTTAAACCCATGCGCCATTGGTCCTTCGCTCGCTTCGCTGGTTCCGCGTTCTCGGCCGAAGGAACAGAGTCGCTTTAACATCAGTATTTTGGCGGTTAACATCATTTCACAATGGAAGGCGAAATCGTCCAATGGACTATGGCATGTTTTAAGTTATAGGTAATAAGATGAATATGGAAATATAATTAAAATCTTTTTTTCTCATCGTTGTGCCACCTTCAGTATTGAAAATATTCTTGCCTCCAAATCTCCAAATGTTACCTTTTTTTAGTCTTCCCGTTGGGTCATAAACATTTTTTGGGGGGTTCCCATTAATTCTGTAATAAATAATAGAGTAGTAAATTAAACTTATCTAATTAAAATAAATAAAAATATGTGGAGATGATATTTGCAAAGTCTGCATACAAAATTCCCTCCCGCTGCCATGACGATTCACGCCTGCGAGGATATTAGTGGAAGGCTATTTTAAAAGGACGAGGATCTAGATTGTTTTTCAAAGTACCAAACAACTATTCGAAAAATCAGAGAGCACCTTCGTGTTAGAACTATAGCAATAGCGCAACTTCGTTTTTTCGCAAAAATGTAATATAAGGCTGTTTATCATTTTTTAAAAAACATCGGTGGTGGGTTTGGGTATTTTTTGTTTTTTTTTACCTTTTTTTTTTTTTTTCTTGTGTTTTTGCGCTGTGGTATGAATGTGGTTCTAACCGCTTATTTACCCTAAATGATGAGTGGGTTGCCTCCCTTTGGAAACACAGAGTTCCGTTGCCATTGAAATAAAGCTTGCAAAGTCGAAGTATTTTTATATTGTGTCTATTATGGTGGACAGCCCGCAAAAAAAAAAAAAAAAAATACAAAAAAAAAAACTGCATAAAAAAAAAAAAAAAAAAAATAGGGAAAAAAAAGGGAATTAGGAGGGAAAAGGAGTAAAAAATGATGGCCTATATATTGATCCATTGGAAAATAAACGTTGCAGATTTATAGTGAACGTACCTGCTCAGGATTTATCACGATTTCGTATTTGTCCTTATCACGTAACAAATTTTTTTATTTATTTTTTTTTTAAACGGGTTTTAACTGCATTTTAAATGGCAAATCAAAAAAAAAAATTAACGAGTGTGTCATCGCCAGGTACTAAGCTTTTTTTTTAATTAAAAAACAATCATCTCTCTCTCTCTCTCTTCTTTTGTATCTCTGTATGTATGTTAATGTATGTATGTAGGTTTCATACGCAGGTCAGTAGGGGTTAAGCTTAGTTTCACTTCGTTTTAAGGGACGAGGTTAGTCCCATCGATCTGTGTGTATGGTATAACCACACTATGAGAACAAGTTAAACGAACTCAGAACCGTTGCTGAACGGACACAAATTTGATTAATAGTCATATTTTGGGGTTTGAGGGATTTTGTTAATTAATTAAAATAAATTACAATTACGTTTTCAAAATAAAAACACTAATCTCAATATACACACAACTAAAAAAAAAAAAAAAAAATCTTAAAATATAGAAACTCATTTCAACAGTATCTGCATTTTACTAACCCAAAAAAACACATTAGCCGTTATGTTACAGGCCTGACTGCAGCGCCAGCCCGGGCGGGCACACAGGGCGCACATGCATCATTTCCAGCGCCCGTTTGCGCACTTTCGTCACGGTAACGTCACAGTCAGGCGACCGTTGTTTAAATCTCGATTTCGGGAATTAAAATAACGTTTCGGGGCTTGCGGAAGGATTACTTTGTTTCAAACAATTTTTTACAAAACTCGTTTGTGTCGGGAAAATTGGCATGCCAAAGTTTTTTTAATTTCTTAGTTAACTTTTTATATTAGTGATGCTAAATTATCGATCAATTTCAGATAAAAATAGAAATAGATAGCTATATCTGAATCTCAGTTTAGCAGTTGTTGTTTCCAATTGTTCAGCTTTATCCGCACGCGCCGCTCGACCGTTCTTCCAGGGTAATATCAATTTCCCCTTTCTCTGTGGTTAATTAATTTTTTTTCATTCGAAAAGCGTCTTCTCGAGTCGTCCCGAAGATTTTGCACCCGGGAACTGCATCGTGCTTGCTGGAAACGCAGCTATTATCTTTATCTTTAGATAGCCATCGTTTGGTTTTTAAAAAAGAGGTATCCCATTTCATCTTCCTGATTGGCACCTCCCTAAATCGAAAGCCAAAAGTTTGTCTTCAATTTCAAAAAAAAAAGAAATGCAAGAAAAAAAAAAAAAAAAAAAAAAAGAAAAAAAAATAAAAATCTGGCATAACCCTACTTAATTTTTGACTTGAAGATTATATAGTTCCAATAATTATTAGATATCATCAACACACTATCGGCTCGTATGTGCTTGACGATACCAACGATTGGTCACAAATTTGAATATTATATATATATCTATTATATATATATATATTTATATATATATTTATCATATTAAATATATATATAAACTATATATATTTTAATATATATAATATAATATTATAGTATATATATATAATAAAATTAAATATATAATTATATTATATATATATAATATTATATATAATATAAATATATAAATATTATAATATTATATATATATTAATAATATTATATATATATTATATATATATATATAATTTATATATTATATAATATATTCGGAAACCCGAATATAATACAAAGTAGAAGTAACGAGTAACGGATTGACCATAAAAAGTAACGATTTCTTAGTCCGTTAACCAATAAAGGAGAAAAAAGAAAAGGTACGAGTCCGATACTCCGTTACAGTAAAAGCGGTGTAACTGTTAGGAACGGACTGGTGTCCATCCACCTTATAAATTATAATATATATATATATATTAATTATATATATATATTATATATATAATTATTAATATTATACTTCTATAATATATAATAAAATAATAATTATATATTTGTCATTTATTATATATATATATAATATATATATAATACATATATATATATATACCCAATATATTATATTATATATATATGATATTTATATAGTATATATATATATATATATATATATATATATATATTATATTAATATAATATATTATATCTTAATATTAGTTTTATTGGCAGATACTTCTAAAAGAGAATAAATGAAGGATCAGAGGATGGTTTGGGGGTTTTCAGCCTTGGTGGAACAGCCAAAAGCTTGTCAAATGTAACTCAACCCCGAACTTGACCTTTTTTTAGGTATAAGATTTTTTTTTGAGATGAATCTTAGTATTTATAAAGACTTTTATTATATAAAAATTTACTGATATTTTTAAAATATTCGAAGCCTTGATAAGGAAAAATACTTGATTTATCCTGCTATAGTAGAAGAATGTCAATATGTATGATATTCAAGATGATAATGAATGGTAATATAGAATAATACATTATAGAAAAAAACAATAAAAAAATTGACATTTAAGGGAGGAATTTGCACTGCAATGGAACAATGGTATTAGTGTGTATTATCTTTTTTAAGTGTTTACATAACATTAGAATATGTAGAAAACCCCCACAAACTTAGAATGACATAATGAGAGGGAGAGATTTAGCACAAACTAATGTTGCATGTTGTTAATTGTTATGATCAATTTTGACTAGGTGGCACTTGGGGGGAATATGGAAGATGGAGAGAAGAGAGAGAAGAGACAGAAGAAGAGGGAAGAAGAAAAAAGAAAAAGTGATCATGGTGAAGAAAGTTGGCCAAGTTTATAATCATCTTGCAAGCTGGTTCAACTTGCCGCCATGCTTCTTTGGCATTTTTTACAATTATTATTTTATTTATTATTTATTATTATTTATTTGATATAATGATTGAAAACTTCGGATATGTGTATATCGATTTCGTATTATTATTTTTCTTTATTATTATTATTATTTTGATTAATTATTATTATTATTTTATTATTAGTATTATTATTATATTATTATTTTATTATTATTATTATTACTTATTATTTATTATTATTATTACTTGGAATGTGAATAATATTAAACTACTGCCAGTGAGATGTGAACAATGACCTATTTATTAGAAATTTAATATTTCTTTCTAAAATAATGTTCAAAATTTTTTAATGTAGTTTTTACTGAAGGAAAAAATAATAATAATTGAAATTTATTATTGTTATTTATTATTATTATTTTATTATTATTATTATTATATTATTATTTTATTATTTATTATATATCAATACTTGTTTTTTAATATTTCTTTTGTAGTAAGTTAGTAACATATATTTGTTACTAGATATTATTATTATTTTATATATTATTTATGTTATTTTATTATTATTATTATTAATTACTATTTTTATCCTATTAATAACCTCAATTATTATTTTATTACTTTATTATATAACGTGTAGGTAATTTTTTTTTTATTTTTTTTTTTATTTTTTATATTTTTACTTTTCTTTTTTATTTTATTTTATTATATTGATTTATTACTTTTTTAATTTTATTTGATTATTGATTTATGATTTTATGATTTTATGATTATGATTAGATTATGGATTATTGGATTATGATTGTATTTTATTTTAATTATTATTATTATTATTATTATTTATATTATATTATGTAAAAAACTCCGGATGATTATAAGGCAATAAGATATAGATAAGATGAAGCTATAAAATACAGAGATGGTTTATTTTTTCCAATTGAATAAACAACATGAATAAACAACATAAATGTACACAGTATCATTATTGACCTTTGAATGGGACCTGAGGATTTAGAAAGGAGAAAGGTTCGTGTATTTAAAAAAAAAAATTAAAATACTGATTGATTCAATAGTACTTTATTGTTATGTGCTATATAATTTTGCTGGGGAGGGGGGAAATTTATTAAATGCAGATAGGGAAGTTAACTAATACAAGGATTGCTAAATATTAATTAAGAATGAGGTGTTGGGTGCATCCCAAAATGAAAGTGGCGGATATGACAACATTAATTTTGCATTAAGGTAGAGACATTCAAGGAAAATTGTGCCAACCCCCTACAATATATATTCTGACTGACCAAATGTAAACCTTAGCTCTGTGTTTAGTTTACAGCCTAAAAGTTTTATTGATGTTCAGCAATAATTATGTTTAAAATTCAATTTATTTATAGATGATATATGGAAGTGTATAGTTGTATTATCAAAAATTAAGCTTGGATGATTTTTTATATTCATTAATAACCCCCGAATATAGTAAAAAGAAAGGGATAGGAGAGAGGATCCAACGAGGGGGAGGGGGAAGAAAATTGTTAAAACAAGAATTACTACCTAAACTACTGCAGGGATACAAGAAGCTGCAAGAGTTTAAGATTGGCAAGCATTAAGACCCGAAACAAAGACCTACCTCGTGCAGTTAGTTGGCTAGCACTAATAAAATTTTTTATATATATTTCGTTCTGCGAACGTTGTTATATATACTTTATATTATAAAATTAATGCTTTCTTTTTACCACAGATTTAAAAATACTATTAAAATTGGAGTTAATTATATAAAAACATTTATCCCAAATTTATGAGCATGAGCTTATAAAATTACAAAAAATAATATTGCAAAAAAAAATTATAACAAATAACAAAAATAACATTACAAATATTCCTTAACTTTAAAACTCTATAAAAAAAATATTTTAAATTATTCATAGATTTAAAAATAAAGTTTAGAATATTCTAAAATAACAAACTTTAAATTTTAAATGATGAAATTTATCTTATAAAAATTAAAAAAAAAAAAAAAAAAAAAAAAAAAAAAAAATGAAATATATTTAAAAACTTATAATTTTATTTCATGAATTAAACAGTATTGGTGTTGTTGTGATTGTTGTTGGAGATTTTTTATCACTTGCAATATCAAATGAGAGCGTGACAAACTGCCAAGTATTTTAAATCTAATAGAAAAATTCTAATACTTTCCCTTGTTTTTTTTTTATTATTATTTAATATTCTTTAAATTCTTAAAAATTTTCTTTAAATTTTCAGATATTATTTATTTTCTAATTTGTTTATTGATTTCTCTTGTATAAAATTTTCTAAAAATATTTAATTTTATAAAAAAAAATAGGAATTTCTAATCTACTTTTTTTAAAACTTCATAAAAACCAAAAAAAATAACTTCTAAATTTAATTATTTTTCCAATTTTAGCGATCCAGTAGTCAGTTGCTTACAATCCCTCGATTCAATCGACATGAAAGATCCGAACCAGAAATCACACTTTTACCGAACGACCTTAGTTGAAACACTTCCATTAATTCCAAAGGTAATAAAAAAACACCTTTTAATTTATAAATGTTTAGTAATTCTCTCTCTATCTCTAATCCTAATTACGTTTTTCTCATTTTTACTGTATCTTTGATTATTATTTATGATTTTGTATACAGTGTTTTTATGCATGGAAAAAGCTGCTGAAAATAAGTTATTGTTTAAGGAAGGAATTACTTACATACATACCTCGTAAATACTATTTGTATTTTGTGTAATTTTATTATATTTATGTAAGTAGCATTGTTGACGATTCTTTTACACAAGTATCAAGACGACTCTCTTTGCCTTTTTCATTTAGCTCCTTTCCACGGATTCTTTCAGGCTATTATTATTTTCTGCGGGTGTAATAATTAATCGAATATAATTTAATTATTTCAGACGAAAGATATAATAATAATATAATAATAATAATAATAATAATATAATAATAAATAATAATTTAATATATTAATATATAATATATAATAAGTAATCAAATAATAATAGAATAATAATAATAATAATAATAATAATAAAAAATCATGGGTTCTCTAATCCAGCATTTTCTTAGACATCATCGGCACTATGCTAAACGAATATGGGAAAACCCAAATTATTTCGCTATGTTTGTTGCTAGGTTTGACGTAATGAACAAGTTGGCAAATTCTAAAAGTGACACATAAGTGCAAAGGCAAATGGCAACCAAACGAAATAATACAAACTCGATGATTTACAACTTTGTGAGTTACGCAAAATGTAGAAGTAAATTAGGTGAAAAAGAGTATTTTTCATATGCGTTACGGGATGGATTTTTCTTACTTACGTATTATATTGGCATATCGATGAAATATTCCTATGCGGTGGGTGGGTAGTGGGGACAATAAAAAGCTTTTTTGGAATATGTGGAAAAAGACCTATGTATGTGCTTTAGAATATTTTTTTAAATCAAATTTGGAAATAATGAAAATGTCATTCTGGTCAAGTGGGGAAAGTTGTTTGCCTTTAGAATTTATGTACAAATGTGCCGAAGTGAAATATGAGAGACTTTATTTTCTATTATATATAATTTTGAAGGACGTCTTTAAAAACTCTAATTTATTTGAAATGTTTGATTACCTTAGCTTCCTATAGAAATATATATATATATATATATATTATATATATATATATAATATATATTCTGTTAAGATTTATTATATATTATATATCTTATATAATATACTATATATATTACTTATATTAGTAATATATATATATTTATTATATTTACTATATAATAATATTTATAGCTAATATCATATATACTACCAAAAACATATATCTATATATATATATAAATTATAATGTATATACTATATATTCTATATATATATTATATCTATATATATCTATACTATATATTTAGTATATATACTATATAATAATATTATATATATATAATATACTCGATCTTATATTATATTATATATTTCATAAGTGATATATATATATTATTATATATATATACTATATATATATATATATATTATATATATATATATTATAATATATATCTATATATATATATATATATATATATATATATATATATAACTTATAATATATTTATAAATATATATATTACGAAGTCATATATATATATAATATTATTATATATATATATATATAATATTTTATATATTATATATTATTTATATATATATATATATATATATATATATATATATAATATAATATATATATATATATATATATATATATATATTATAATATATATTCTATATATATATATCTAATAAATATATTATAATATCGTTATATAATATACTATATATATATATATAATAATATATATTATATATATATATTATAATATATGATATATAATACATATATTATTATATTATATTATATAATATACTTATATATATATATATACTATTATATATATTATACTTATTATTATATTATATATATATATAAATATAATATATCTATAATATCATATCTATATATATACATACCTTATATATATATATTTATGCTTATATTATATATACTAATATCATATATATACGTATATATATATATACTACTATATATATATATATATATAAATATATATATATATAATATATATATAAAAGCTTTGGCAGAATATTTATAATAAAGCCTATATTTAATTTCAGATGTATGAAGAACTAATTTAATGTACATTGTAAATATGTGTTCTATGGAGTGAAAAGTATTGCATTTATTTTTTTTAAAAATATTTTTTATTGGAAAGTTTAATAAAACTAAAATTTCTTTAAAAAATAAACTTTCCCAATACATATTATTACATCAAAATATAGTGATTAAAAATTTAAAAAGTTGAAGGTTTTAGTTAAAACTAGTGAAATATCTTAATTATTAAATGGCGAGAGACGATATTTTTGTAAAACAGAAAAAGGAAAGAGGGAAAAAATCCAAATTAAATTACTTTATTATAATCTAAAAGAAAGATCTCATTTAATTATTTCTAGATCCGTAATAAATAGGACATTATTTTCAGTAAAAAAGTTTTCAGCATTTCCAACATTTTTTTTACATGCTCTCTTTAAATTGTTACTAAGTGTAAAAATGTGACACGAATACACATAAATATATTAAAAATAACTTTACGTGAAGGTAATTTGTTATTTTCGTGTTTTGATAATCAGCTGCAGATTATTCAAGATAGTTTTCATGTCCAAATTGTTTGAATTCACGAAATCAAAAATAAAACTCATTATCTAAAATACCTTTCAGAAAAAGGTATTTAAAACCAGCCCATGGAATTAGAATCTAGAATTAATGTCGAAAAGAAATTAAAATGCAGATTTTTGATACCTTGTTTTGTTACAATTTTATAAGTAGTCAAATATTGGCAAAATTTTAATTTAAAAAAAAAAAAAAAATTAAATGCTGAATAGAACTCCAAATAATCAGAAATTTCGGATACATTTTGATTTTGCGCTTTATTTGGCATTATTTATTTGGTATTATTTGGTATTGGTAACATTACCACGTTGATGGTCTAAAATTTGAAAAATCAATTTTTATCAAAATTTCAAGAATTTTCAAAAGCCAAGTCTCCAAGAAAATATTTCTTTGCTATTAAAAAAATGAAGCAGTATGACGCAAATTTTCAGTGCCAAAATTTCATAATCATTGGTTTAGACGCTCTCAACTTTAGTAAAAATAAATATTTAAAAAATTTCAAGTTGCTTTAAAATTGGAACAAAACTAGATATAAATTTTATCGTAGTTTTATAGATTATTTATTAATGTTTTTATATTATTTGTTAATGGATAAATTAAAATGGTTTAAATACTGGTATATCTGCAGTTACATGATGATTCTGAATGAACAGCTTTCCCAGAATTGTATATCAAATTTTCATGTGATATTGATAAATGGTCCTACTCATTATTACATTTAGCAATAACATTTGAACAGTTCTTTTCATTATCAGCAAAGCTAAAATGAAAAATTATATTTTTTAAATGTTTTAAATTCTGAGCCAATTTCACAATCTTATCTAAAGAGAAATTGATAACACGAGATTTTATTCTATTTTCTCTGACCATTTACATATCAGTACAATTTCCAGCTTTCTACAACAGCTTAATATAATTTTGCTTCCATCGAAGAACGTCAGCATTAAATTCTTGGTATATTGCATTTAATTTGCTTCATTGTTCTTCTTCCAAAATCTCGCCCATACTTAAACAAGAATGAAAAACCTTGTTGACGTTCCATGTCCCCTAAACAGTTCCAAGTTGTTACCAAATGTTTCTTAAATTTCTGCTGCCAGCGACAAATGTCGCCGTTTCTTCCCTGTTCCGTTAGGATTTATCTTAATAAAAAAAATAAGGTTACTTTCTAATTGCAAAAATACTTGTCTGTAAAGAGCAAAAATATAATTAATAAAAAAAAATACGAAAATGTATCCGATAGGAATATTTGGGTTCCGATAGGGACCATGAAAACCAATAGAAATTCCTATTGGTCAATTTTTGCTGGGATATAGTATATTATAGGATATTATATAGTAGTTATATAGTATATATATTAAGTATATATATTATATATATGATATCTATATATATATAGTAAGTATATATATATATATATATATATATATAAATAGTATATTATATTATATATATATACGTATAAATATAGTAGTATAGTTATATAGTATATATATATATAGTATATATAGTATATATATATATATATATATAATAGTATATTAATAGTAATAGTATATATATGTATATATTATATATATATATATTATATATATATATCTATTATAATACATAGTATATAGATAATTATGTATATATATATATTATTAGTATGACTATATATAATATTATCTATATATATATATATATCTATATATATAAGTACTATATTATTATTATATATATATATATATATATATATATATATATATTAATTTATATATATAAGAATATATAGTATAGTAATATGATATATATATACGGTATATAATATAATATATGTAATATATATATGTATATAATTATATATATATATTTGATATCTATATGATTAGGTTATTGAGAGTAGTGGTAGCTGTAGTATATAGTAGAATAATATATTCCAATTTACCTAATATGTACTGACATATAGTCATATATGGTAGTATATATATATATGTAGGTTAGGGTAGGTAGTATAAGTAGGTAATATAGTGTAATATAGTATATATATATATATTAGTATATTATCATATATAGGTATATATAATATATAGTAGTATATATATAGTAGAATATATATGTGTATATTAAATATATATTATTATTATATATATATATATTGATATATATAGTATATGTATATATATATATATGATTTATATATATATATAGTATATATATAATATATATATATATATATATATTATATATATATATAAGTCTAAAATTAAATATCTATCAATCTTATAATCGCGAAAAAGAATAAAAAAAATTAATAATAAGTGGTGAAAGTGTAGGTATAGAAGGATTAGCGTAACCTAAATGCCGTAACCTAACTTAAACATTACTAACCTAACCTAAACTGAATGCGTAGATCCTAAGAGCTTATAGGCATGGTTTCAGTTGATTTAAAAAATGCTCTCCTCATTTGATCTTGTTGCACATGATATATGTAGTATAGTATATGATATAGTATATATATATATATATATAGTATGTATATAAATATATATTATCATAATATTAATATATGATATATTATATATATATTAGTAGTAGTAGTAGTATAATATATATATAGATATATATAGATATTTGTGTATAATATATTATATAGTAGATATATATATATATATATTATATATTAGATAGTATATATTATATTATTATAGTTTCTAATATATTATATATAGATATATATATATGTATATATTATATTATAATAGTATATTATACTTAGTTACAGTTAAACATTTCGACCACGGGATAGCCATAATATATTATAGTATATATATAGTATATTATATACTATATTTACTAAGGTGTGCAGTAGTATAGGTAGGTATATATAATATATAGTATATACTATTAATTTTATAGTAATAAAGTATAGTATATATATATAGTAGTATATATTATATATATAGATATAGTATATATAGTATATATATATAATGACGAGTATTTATATATTTTCTTTTATCCTCTCCATTGTTTCTTTCACTTTTATCGTCATATTTACCATCATCATCGTCATCTTTTCCTATTATTGGTTTGCTTTTTTCTATTTTCCTTCATCTTCCACTTCATTAACAAATTCAGTCCTCTCTCCAATAACCTTTCAGATCTCCCTTCTTCTTGCTTCTCTTCTTTTTCTTCTTTCTTCTTCCTTCTTCTTCTTCATCTTCATTATTACCGTCGTCATCATCTTCATCGTCATACGTTAATTCTTCTTCTTCTTCTTCTTCTTCTTCTTCTTCTTCTTCTTCTTCTTCTTCTTCTTCTTCTTCTTTCTTCTTCTTGTCTTGTTTCTTTTTTTCATTTTCTTTTAGCAGTATTCTCTATTTGAAGGTGTTCATTCATGTTGACAATTTACTTCTGTTTACAATTTAAAAGCAATTTTCTCTAATTTTGTTTTTTAACAATTATTTTTTTCTTCTTCTTCTTCTTCTTTTAAATTAGAAAAAGAAGAAGAAAGAAAAAGTTTTAAGACGAAAGTAATCCCTTAAAGCCGTTCAGAAACAGTAAAAGTTAATCTCTCGAGATTTTAGAGATGTATTCGAAGGATTAGAAAATATGATTATGCTCAACTCTAGAATGGAAAGAACCTATTTTTATGATCCCTCCACACTCCTGAGAACCCCTTCCTCCCCCTCCATCCCCAGCAGACCGGTAACTTTTTTAAAGGAAACAGAAGTATGACAGGAACCCCTACCTCACCCCACCCCACTCCACCCCAGGCGACTATATCCAACATCAAATTTCACAATTCTAATCATTCGAAAGTTTGATGTGATGAGTTTGATTTCAGGACAGGTTACCAAAAACAGAAAATGGGCGGAGGAGGAGTAGGAGGAGTAGGGGAGAAGGAGGAAGGAGGGGGAGTAAGAGGAAGAGAAAGAGGGGAAGGAGGAGGAGGATAAAGAGGGGAGGAGGATGAAGAGGAGGAGGAGGAAGGGAGTAAGAGAAAGAGGAAGAGGAGAAGGAGGAGGAACATAAAGAGGAGGAGGAGGATGAAGAGGAGGAGGAGGATGAAGAGGAGGAGGAGAAGGAAGAGAAAGAGGAGGAGGATGAAAAGAAGGAGGAGTAGGATGAAGAGGAGGAGGAGTAGGATGAAGAGGAGGAGGAGGGGGAGTAGGAAGAAAAGAAGAAGGAGGAGGAGGGTAAAGAGGATGAAGAAGAGGAAGAGGAAGATGATGATGAGGAGGAGGAGAATGAAGAGGAGGAGGAGGATTAAGAGGAGGAGGAGGATTAAGAGGAAGAGGAGGAGGTGATGTAAGGTTAAAAATATGAGAAGAATTAGATGTTAAATAAGTTTGTAATACCCGTATTACATATAACCTTATTTAGCATGTCACACACACACACACCTACACACACACACACACATATATATATATATATATATATATATATATATATATATATATATATATATATATATATATATATATATATATATATATATATATATATATATATAAAAAGAAAGAAAGAAAAAAAAAAAATAAATTTATATATATATATATATAGATACACACACATATATATATATATTATTATTATATATATATATATATATATATATATATATATATATATATATATATATATATTTTACATATAGATATATTATATATATACATATATATATATATATATATATATATATTAGTGATGCAGCAGATATCATTTTTCGCATCCGCGGATGCGGATGTTTGATATATATATATATATATATATATATATATATATATATATATATATATATATATATATATATATATATATATATATATATATATATATATATATATATATATATATATATATATATATATATATATATATAGTAGTGACGGACAGTCTGGATCGACCAGCTTTTTCTCAAAAAGTATAAGAGATATTTGCTTTAAACTTGGAATATAATGTATATATGGGATAAGGACGAATCCGTGTAAATTTCAAGTCTGTAGGATGTATATAGAGGGGGGTCACCCCCGAGGGTGGACGCCGATATTGCGCTTACGCCCTTGTGGCGTGATCTGCGTGGGTGAGTTTAGGCCTAACGAGAGTTGGGATCGAGCGTGATGACGTAATCTTGGCGCAGCCAAGATTACGTCAGCGCGCGAGAGCGCGCGCGCACATACACATACACATACCCATTATTATTATTATTATTACATCGAAGAAGTGATCCCCGAAGGGGATCACTTCTGAGTTGTTTTTTAAACCCTTTTGCGCCTGCGTCCGCGACTCCGAGTCCGCACTGCACTGCACTGCACCGGTCCGCACCGCCCCGCACCGCGCCTCTGGCTCCGACATATATCTATATAAGTTAGAGTTATCGTATCGTGATAAAATTTGGAGTGGTGTTAGATGGGGAGGTAACCTCATTGTA
Organism: Trachelipus rathkii; assembly: GCA_015478945.1. Taxonomy (NCBI): domain Eukaryota; kingdom Metazoa; phylum Arthropoda; class Malacostraca; order Isopoda; family Trachelipodidae; genus Trachelipus; species Trachelipus rathkii. Next base: position 98,466 of record JABUQX010026545.1, on the reverse strand, counting down.
TACGAAGTTACGTCCCCGTGGGTCCCCCCGAAGGGGACCCCACCCCCCCCCCTTCAAACATTAAATATTGATGTAGAAGGCTGAAATTTGGTGAGAGGATTCAGAGTTGAGTTTCTAGAAAGACTTGGTATAGGAATTCAAGGAGTTGGCTCCGGCACCGGTGCTGGAGCCACTGCGGTGCCGAGTTAATAAACAGTCGTATAACAACAATATTGATGTGCTTATATATGTTATTGGATCTGTAGATTTCGAAAATAATGGTTTCAGAACCATTAAGAAAAAAAAATCAATAAATAAATAAATAAATAAATAAAATTTCTTATTTTTTTTGTTTATAACTTACAAATTTACGTTTTTACATACCCTAAAGCAGTAAATCACTAAATCAAACCACTATCCAACCTCCCTCCTGACCATCTGTGATCTATTGATCTATTGATTAAGGTCAAATTTTTACTAAAATTGTAACGTTTTACATACCCTAAAGCAGTAAATCACTAAATCAAACCACTATCCAACCTCCCTCCTGACCATCTGTGATATATTGATCTATTGATTAAGGTCAAATTTCGAGTATCATTTTGGATAAACATAACATAAAATCAAGTTCTTTATACAAAGATCAATCAATATATGTCAACGTAACAAAGTTTTCACATTAATAAAGCTAACATAGCATCATCTAAACTAAGAAAATAATGCCCAAAGACAAACATAACACATCTTAAGCAGGAATAAACTGTTAACATTAACAAAGTTCCACACTTAACACCAGTAAAGCAACTAACATGGTATGCAAAACGTAACCTAATCTTACTTTTTCAAGCATAACTCTAACATATTAACGTTAATCTTACACTAACACAGTAACATTTAACTAAAATTTACCACAACATTGGTTAATTATCATACAGACCAGCGAAAGTATGCTAACATAATAAAATTTGAATGAAAATATGAAAATTTTAATATAGCATCAACTTGAACTAAGAAAATAATGCCCAAAGACAAACATAACACATCTTAAGCAGGAATAAACTGTTAACATTAACAAAGTTCCACACTTCTAACACGCAGTAAAGTAGGACACCATAACATGCATAATCCTATTTTAATCTACTTTTTTAAGCATAACTTAACATATTAACGTTAATCTTACACTAACACAGTAACATTTTTAACTAAAATTTCTCACAACATTGGTTAATTATCATACTGATCAACGAATGTTGTTAACATAATAAAGTTTCCACATTAATAAAGCTAACATAGCATCAACTGAACTAAGAAAATAATGCCCAAAGACAAACATAACACATCTTAAACACGAATAAACTGTTAACATTAACAAAGTTCCACACTTAACACCAGTAAAGCAACTAACATGGTATGCAAAACGTAACCTAATCTTACTTTTTCAAACGAAGGAGGGGTAAGGCCTCAGCCCTTCGGGCTGAGGCCTAAAGCCCGCTTACACCCCTTCGGGGTGATCCCCCCTCGCAGGATTCACACCCTTTCAAGGGGCGCATCCCCCTGGGTTTTCTCTTGGAAGGTAATGTGTTGCTTTAGATACTCTTGGTTAATGAAAACTGTTTATTCGTAAGTTAGGTACGTTATGTTAAATATTACTATGACAATGTGAAAATAACACTGATTTGTTAGAGAAATGATGAGTTTTTGTAAGATATTACTGTGTTAACTGACGATGATGTGTTAGAAACGTGAACCTAGGTTAAGTTTTTGTTGAATAATGTTAGGATTGCCCTAGACTTTTGCTAATGTCTACGTTTATTCACAGGTCAAATGAGGTTATACTCAAAACGAGTGACACTTTGATGAAGATAGTATCAATTCATAGTTCAATATGGTGGCATCTTTGATAGATTGGTCACTTTGTTAAGGGAATTTGTTAGATAATACGGCTTTACCTGCTGCTAATATGCTCGAAAAGTGAGAACATATCGAGTATTGTATGACCTGTTAGCTAGTTTACCTTGATCAGTAGGGAATTTTTCAGGATGTTAGCTGATTATTCATACGCTAGGTATGTTAGGTTTGCATTTGTACATTATATTCCTAGTGGCGGTTATGATTTGTTAGCTTTATTGATGCTAAAACTTTGTTGATTAAGCATATATTCGTAGGTTAGTATATAAAGAACATATTTTTATGTTATGTTTGTCCAAAATGATACATGAAATATGACTTGAATCAATAGCTCAATAGACTACAAAGTGGTGGGACGAGCAGTAACGCTGCAGGATGGGGTGGTCGATTGTCGATTACTGATTTACTGTTTTAAATCAGTAAATTATTACGTTTTACTGTGATATTTCCAAAGAACTTATTTTTATGTTATGTTAGGATAAAATTTTGTTATTTTTTTTGTTATGTTTGGTTAAAACTTTGTTATGTTTGCGATTATTCGCTGGGGATTATGATATTTAGACGAGGTTATGATGAATTTTTTTGTTAAATGTTACGAAGTTGATGTAAAACATTTGTTACGTCAGCATTATATTCTTTGTCAGTATGATGATTAGACAGGTTTATGCTAAACTTTTGTTAAATATTATATGATGTTAATGCAAACTAACATTGATATGTCAGATGGCGCGTTTGAAAAGTGGAATAGGTTACGTTTGAACGAAGTGTTATGTACTTTAGTGTGTTAAGTGCGAAAGTTTGTTAATGTTAGTGGTTTATTCAGTATGGTGTGTTGGGTTTGTCATTGTTCATTATAAATTTTTAGTTCAGGTTATGTTATGTTAGCTTTATTAATGTGGAAACTTTGTTACGTTAGCATACTTTCACTGCTCTGTATGATAATTAAACAGGGTTATGATAAATTCTTGCTAAATATTACTGTGTTAATGTAAAATTAACGTTAATATGTTGGAGATATGTTTGGTAAAAGTATGAATAGGCTACGTTTTGTATGCAATGTCAGTTACTTTACAGGTGTTAAGTGTGGAACTTTGTTAATGTTAACAGTTTATTCGTGCTTAAGTTGTGTTAGATTCGTCGTTGTACATTATTTTCTTAGCTCTGGTAATGCTATGTTAGCATTATTAATGTGAAAACAATGTTACGTTAGCATATATTCATTGGTTAGTATCCAAAGAACTTATCTTTGTACTATGTTATTGTTGTTGTTGTTGTTGTTGTTGTTGTCGAACGAGAATATATACCCTTTTGAACTGATATGGTTCGTTCGGGCATTGTATTCTTGTTTACTTTCTTCTGATTGGTTAAAAGAAAGAATCTCGTTACCTTTTAGAGCTGTTTATACATCCGAATTTCGCCAGTAAGACATTTTTCGCTGTGTTGGTATGATGATCTCTCATTCTGCTCCCACGAATGTCCTCTTTACAAGGACCTTTACATAGTATTTCCAGTCAGGTGACTGATCATCGCCAAAAGTGAAATTGATTCCAACCCTCATACGAATCCTATCATAGTCTAAGTCTTATAATATTTATATTTAATCGTAAACCAAATGGCGACTGCTACATTGCTTGTATTCCTGCCAGAGGGTCAAATATAATAAGTATTGCATCACTTTATGCAAATGGTTAAAGCATAAAATCCTTTTTCATGTTTAGAGTTGATATTTTCTGAAAGGTGACGGAGTCTAAAAAGAGATAAGCCTAAAAACTTTACTTTATTCGTCTTTACTCGTTAGGTATTATGATGGTTAGGTATGGTTATGATACAGTTTTATTGATGGGGAAACTTTATTATGTTAGAGTATATTTGTTGATCAGTATGATAATTAACCATTGTTGTGATAAATTTTAGTTAAATATTACCATGTTAGTGTAAATTAACATCTTTATGTTGGAGATATGGTTGATAAAGTAAGAATAGGTTACGTATTTGCATGCTATGTTAGTTACTTTACAGGTGTTAAGTATGGATCTTTGTTAAGGTTAGCAGTTTATTCTTGCCTAAGATGTGTCTGGTTTGCCTTTGTACATTATATTCTTAGTTCAGTTGATGCTATGTTAGCTTTATTAATGTGAAAACTTTGTTACGTTAGCATACTTTCGCTGCTCTGTATGATAATTAACCAATGTTGTGATAAATTTTAGTTAAATGTTACTGTGTTAGTGTAAGATTAACGTTAATATGTTAGAGTTATGCTTGAAAAAGTAAGATTAGGTTACGTTTTGCATACCATGTTAGTTGCTTTACTGGTGTTGAGTGTGGAACTTTGTTAATGTTAACAGTTTATTTGTGTGTAAGTTGTGATGGGTTTGTCTTTGTGCATTATTTCCTTAGTTCATGTTACGCTATGTTAGCTTTATTGATGTGGAAACTTTGTTACGTTAGCATACTTTCACTGCTCTGTATGATAATTAACCAATGTTGTGATAAATTTTAGTTAAATGTTACTGTGTTAGTGTAAGATTAACGTTAATATGTGAGAGTTATGTTTGAAAAAGTAAGATTAGGTTACGTTTTGCATACCATGTTAGTTGCTTTACTGGTGTTAAGTGTGGAACTTTGTTAATGTTGACAGTTTATTCATGTTTAAGATGTGTTATGTTTGTCTTTGGGCATTATTTTTAGTTCAGTTGATGCTGGCGTTGTAGCCAATAGTAAAACCTGATACAAATATAGTTTTCTGCCGGCCTATGATAATTAACCAATGTTGTGAAAAATTTTTTTTTAAATTTTTCTGTGTTGGTGTAAGATTAATGTTAATATGTTAGGAGTTATGTTTAAAAAGTATGATTAGGTTGCTGCTCTTTATATCATGTTAGCGCTTTACTGGTGTTAAGTGTGGAACTTTGTTAATGTTGACTGCTTATTCCTGCTTAAGATGTGTTATGTTTGTCTTTGGGCATTATTTTCTTAGTTCAGTTGATGCTATGTTAGCTTTATTAATGTGGAAACTTTATTATGTTAGCATACTTTCGCTGGTCTGTATGATAATTAACCAATGTTGTGAGAAATTTTAGTTAAATGTTACTGTGTTAGTGTAAGATTAACGTTAATATGTTAGAGTTATGCTTGAAAAAGTAAGATTAGGTTACGTTTTGCATACCATGTTAGTTGCTTTATTGGTGTTAAGTGTGGAACTTTGTTAATGTTAACAGTTTATTCCTGTTTAAGATGTGTTATGTTTGTCTTTGGGCATTATTTTCTTAGTTTAGATGATGCTATGTTAGCTTTATTAATGTGAAAACTTTGTTACGTTGACATATATTGATTGATCTTTGTATAAAGAACTTGATTTTATGTTATGTTTATCCAAAATGATACTCGAAATTTGACCTTAATCAATAGATCAATATATCACAGATGGTCAGGAGGGAGGTTGGATAGTGGTTTGATTTAGTGATTTACTGCTTTAGGGTATGTAAAACGTTACAATTTTAGTAAAAATTTGACCTTAATCAATAGATCAATAGATCACAGATGGTCAGGAGGGAGGTTGGATAGTGGTTTGATTTAGTGATTTACTGCTTTAGGGTATGTAAAAACGTAAATTTGTAAGTTATAAACAAAAAAAATAAGAAATTTTATTTATTTATTTATTTATTTATTGATTTATTTTTTCTTAATGGTTCTGAAACCATTATTTTCGAAATCTACAGATCCAATAATAAGCACATCAATATTGTTGTTATACGACTGTTTATTAACTAAGACTGCAGTGGCTCCAGCACCGGTGCCGATGCACTCCTTGAATTCCTATACCAAGTCTTTCTAGAAATCCAACTCTGAATCTTCTCACCAAATTTCAGCCTTCTACATCATTGTATTTAATGCTTAGTAACTTCTCTGGGGGACCCATAAGATTTAACCTCCCATACAATGAGGTTACTCCCATCTAACACCACCCAAATTTTATCACGACATGATAACTCTAACTTATATAGATATATGTCGGAGCCGGCGGCGGTGCGGTGCGGTGACCGGAGCAGTGCAGTGCGGACTCGGAGTCGCGGACGCAGGCGCAAAAGGGTTTAAAAAACAACTTGATCCCTTCGGGATCACTTCTTCGACGTAATAATAATAATAATGGGTATGTGTATGTGCATGTGCGCGCGCGCTCTCGCGCGCTGACGTAATCTTGGCTGCGCCAAGATTACGTCATCACGCCTGAACCGAACGCGTCTTGACGCCTAATCTGGTCTCGGAAGCGCAATAAGGGCAGGCGCAATATTTATAAGTCCACCCTCGGGGTGACCCTCTATATACATCCTACAGACTTGAAATTTACACGGATTCGTCCTTATCCCATATATACATTATATTCCAAGTTTAAAGCAAATATCTCTTATACTTTTTGAGAAAAAGCTGGTATCGGTCAAACTGTCCAGTCACTACTATATATATATATATATATATATATATATATATATATATATATATATATATATATATATATATATATATATATATATATATATATATATATATATATATATATATATATATATATATATATATATATATATATATATATATATATATATATATATATATATATATATATATGCCTAATATATTTCGAGTTTTAGCCACAATCTATTAATATAATTGTTACCAGGGTGCGAGACGGGGACCCAACTCGAATGCACCCCACCAACCCTTTCCTCAACCTCTTCCTTTAATGAAAGAGATTACAATGAATTATATACCTTTTGCACTAGTATTGAAATTCAAATATAGGAAGGTTGTGCTTGAGAAACATCAATTTTTCTGCCTTTTCTGCTGAGAGTCTGTTTTTCTTTTCATCATATATTAGCCCAGCATTGTTAATTACTCTCTCACTTGGAATACTAGTTGGAGGACAGGCCATGTATTTCCTTGCAAGTTTACTTAAGCGTGAGTAAACTTTTTGTATAACTTTCCAACAACTGATAGGATCATCATTTGTATATCTAGTTATTTTTCTTGGTGATAGTTTTCAATCATTTGCACTACCTCTTTTGGTAATGCGTGTGTTTCTTCATCACAGCTGGACTGTAGGTACTCTTCCAGTGAATTTGTTATTGATTTACTTGTAGAAAGTGTGGTCCTGTAGATTTCGTTTTCTCCTCTTAATGGGTGACGAATTAATAGACTGTTCAGATTGAAGTTTTTCAACTGCAACACAAAGAGACGATTTAACTTGTTCTAATATTGTGTTACAAAAAAACTTGTCTTTATAAAGGGGATCTAAGTAAGTTGCAATAGTATGAAGGTCATTAATTTCCACAGAACCAAAGCGTTTTTCTAGCTCTAGTTTTATTACATCTTTCATTCTTTTTAAACCGTCATCATTTTCATTTGAAGATGGTTCAAAATGCTTCCTTAGCGTTGAGATTAATGGTATTACATCAGAGACAGAAGCTGTAGAGGCGCTGATTTCTTTGGCATCCCAAATCTTATGTGACTCTGTTGACTTAAAATATTATGAACTTCATGCTGTTAGATCATGAGTCATCATTAAACAGTTGAGTCGAGTCCCATATCTCTCATTTAAAGTTTGCGTTCAGATTTATCTTGAGTATTTTTATTGGAAAATTCTTTAGCAAATCTCGACAATAAATATCCGCACAATATCCGCCGGGCAAAGCGCGGATATGGATGCGGATATTATCTGCATCACTAATATATATATATATATATATATATATATATATATATATATATATATATATATATATATATATATATATATATATATATATATATATATATATATATATATATATATATAAGAAAGAAATATATATGTATATATATATATATATATATATATATATATATATATATATATATATATATATATATATATATATGATTTTTAAATTTTATATATATATATATATATATATATATATATATATATATATATATATATATATATATATATATATATATATATATATATATATATATATATATATATATATATGAACACCGTCACTCACGGGCAAAGCCCTAATCAAGGAGGAGGTGTCCTCAATTAACGTTCGAGCAAGACGAAGCCAATCCCAAGGAGAGGATAGCTCACATTCTCCCAGCCGACCAATTTCGAAAATGGGGCCCTCGCTTTGTTTGGCGAGTGTTCTACCAGTGAGCTACCGGGCGCTTTTATATAAATAAATATAAAATAAATAAAAATAAAAATACATTACACACATACATGCACACATCATATATCTGGTACAAATATATATATATATATATATATTATATATATATATATATATATATATATATATATATATATATATATATATATATATATATATATATAACTACCATCAGAAACAATATTACTAACACTAACACTATTATCAATAACATTAATATTAACAATATTACCAACACTAACACCAACACTATTATCAATAACATTAGCATAAACACTAATTAAAAATACTATCACTATTATCATTAACACTTCTTTTAGCACTAAATATTATTATTATTATTATTATTATTATTATTATTATTATT
>JABUQX010026545.1:77500-80000 GCA_015478945.1 Trachelipus rathkii | reverse complement strand
CACTTCTAAACATATTCTTCCCCAAATTAGTTCTTCACTCATTCGACGCACTCTTTCGAAAAATACCAGCATATATCTTCCTACAACACTCAACTAATTTACCCTATATGCTATAGTTACCTCCTTACCCTTATATAAAGGTACTAATATTGACCTCCTCCAATCCCTCGGAACTATACCCTCCATAAACGTTTTGTTATACAACTTCCAAATCCAATGAATCACCATCTCGCCTATATATATATATATATATATATATATATATATATATATATATATATATATATATATATATATATATATATATATATATATATATATATATATATATATATATATATATATATATATATATAGGCCAGCGTCTGGATTAGCCGTCATATGTATCTTAAAAACTATTAATGCTACAGTAAAACGGAATACATTGGTGGAATGCTGGTCCAATGCTGGTCCAGAAAATGTAAAAAAAAAAAAAAAAAAAAAAATAAAAAATATATATATAAAAAAAAAACTACAATAGCTACAGCGAAAAGGAATACATTTTTGGAATCCTCGTAAAATTTCACATAGGAAAATGTAAAAAAAATTTTGCTTTATACGGCACACTAGGGGGCTCGAGCCGACGGGGAACATAGGGGGGGATGTTTTCCATACCCCGTAGGGAAGAGCGGGGGTTCCGGAGACCCTCCCCGGAGGGGGGGAATTAGTCCTACCCCGTAGTTCCCCGGAAGGCCGAGAGACCCCGACTCCTGCCATCGGGGCGGTATACCCTTGGGTATTCTTTAGTAAAAAAAAAAAAAAATTAATAGAAAGTCTTTATTTTAACGAGAAACCAATAAAAGGTCTCTAAATAGGCCTTCTAATCATATTACTATAATTATTAACAATAATTTTTTATTTTTTTTTTATATTTTTCTAAATTTTACGAGGATTCCAAAAATGTATTCCATTTTCGCTGTAGCTATTGTATTTTGATATATATATATATATATATATATATATATATATATATATATATATATATATATATATATATATATATTTTTACATTTTCTGGACCAGCATTGGACCAGCATTCCAGCAATGTATTCCGTTTTACTGTAGCATTAATAGTTTTTAAGATATATATGACGGCTAATCCAGACGCTGACCATATATATTTATAAGAACTACAAGACCTTATTATATAAATATATATATATAATATATATATATATACATATATAATAACATATATATATATGTATATACTATATATATATATATATATATATATAACAACATGTATATATATATATATATATATATATATATATATATATATAAAAACCCACATATATATATATATATATATATATATATATATATATATATATATATATATATACTGTATATTTATTTATATATATATATAAATATAAAGACGCTTATATATATATATATATATATATATATATATATATATATATATATATATATATATATATATATATATATATATACTAAATATAGGCCCATATAACATGGTTTTGTGAGGTGAATCTGAAGAGTTTGAGAGGATTGGTGAAAGATTTGGAGGGTGTGTAAAAGATGTGTTTGAAAGTAAACGTAGATAAGAGTAAGGTTATGGTTATGAGTGAGGACAGTCCTCGGTGTGAAGTTATGCTAGATGGTGAGCAGCTGGAACAAGTGACTGAGTTTAAATATTTAGGATATATATATATATATATATATATATATATATATATATATATATATATATATATATATATATATATATATATATATATATATATATATATATTTCTCTCTATCTGTGCTGGGTAGCAACATATCTATATGTATGAGAAGGGAACGGATGATGCCGAGTGTAGTAGGTAAGTTGTGAATTGCAGGAAGGTGGCTGATGCAATTAAATCCTTGAGTGTAAAGAGACTAGTCTTGAATGCGCTAGTGTGTTGTGTGATGGTAAGTTGTTACCTATGTTAATGTATATAGTAGTGAGACTATGGTCTGGAATAAGAGGTATAGATCTAAAAAGTACAATGTGTTCAGATGGACAATCTTAGGGGCGTGTTAGGTGTGAAGAATTGATAGGCGGAATGAACGTATTACCGGTTATGGTATGAAAAAGGATAAATAGTAAATGTTGGATGGTTTGTCTTGTGGAAAGAATGATGATAGTCGGTTGGTTAAGCGGATGTATGGTGGTGAGTGTGCTGGATCGACTGGCTGGGAGACCGAAGAAAAGTGGATTGAGTCAGTAAAGAATGTCTGGAGGAGTGAAATGTGAGTTTGGCAGGGGCGAGAAAAAAGTGCATAATAGGAGTAAATGGCAGGGTTTTGTGAGGGTGTATGGTTGTGGCCCACCTGGGCCAAGGGATGAACCCCACATTGGCGAGATGCCATAGTGAGGGTCCGTCGCGGTCCCGTGAAGCTCTAGGGTGGATTTTCTGTGCGGCGAGTTCCCACTGGTAGGTATGAAGGCTGGGCTTTTTTT
>JABUQX010026545.1:32500-72500 GCA_015478945.1 Trachelipus rathkii | reverse complement strand
TTCCTTTTTTTCTCTTCTTCTCTCCTCTTCTATCCTCTCCTTTCCCCCCCCTCTGCTTGTTCATTCATTTTCTGTCTCTTCTTTTCTTTTATTTTTTTCTCTTCTTTTCATTTACATTTATTCATTCTCCCTCTTTCTTAACTTTCCTTATTCCCCCTTTTTTCCCCCTCTTTTTTCTTCTTTTACTTTTGACTCTTCTTCTCCCCCCCCCTTTCCCATTCTTCCCTTCTCCCCTTCATCTGTTCTTGCCCTCTACACACCCCCCTCCCCCTTTTCTTTTTTCCCCTCGTTCTTTCCCCTCTCTTTTTTCCTACTTTTGTTCATATTCTTCATCCCCTAATTAATCTATGTCTTCCTTTCTTTCCTCCCCCTTCCCCTTTTCCTTCTTCTTAATGTTAAGTCCAACAAAGTCCTTCGACTCCCTTTTTTCTTTTTTCTTTTTCTTCCCCTTCCTCCCCCCCTTCTCTTTTTTCCTTTTTTTTTCCCTTTCATCTCCTCTTCCTTATCTGTTTCTTCATCACCCCCTTTCTTCTCCTTCCCCTTTCTTGTCTTTTTCAAGGAATTTTCCTTCTTCCCCCCCCCCCCCTTCTTCCTCCCTTTTCCCCCTCTCCCTCCCCCCCCCCCTCCCTCCTTTCTCCTTTTCTTCTGTCCTTTTTTTCTTTTCCCCTTCCCCCCTAACCCCCCCTCTTTTCTTTCCTCCTTTTTTTCGCTTCCCCCCCCCTTTTCCACCCCCCTCCTTTCCCCCCTCTCCCCTCTTTTTTTCCTTTTTTTCCCTTCCCTCTCCTCTTTCCCCTCTTCCTCTCCCCTCCTTCTCCTTTTCTTTTTCCCTCCCTCCTTTATCCCTTTCCTTCCCCCCCCCTTTCTCCCTCCCTCCTTTCCCTTCCCCCCCCCCTCCCCCCCTTTCTCTTCCTTTTTTTTTTCTCTTCCTCCCCCCTCTCTCTTCTGTTCCTCTTTTTCCCCCCCCCCTAATGTTTTTCCTCCTTTTCTTACAAATTTTGCGAAAACCCCCCCCCCTCCTTTTGGACCATTGAACGTCTTCCCGTCGCTCGCTCCTCCCCCTTCCCCCTCTTCCCCTCCTCCCTCTCTCCCTCCCCGCCTTTCTTTACTCTCTCTCTCACTCTCCTCTCCCTTTCCCCTTCCCTCCTCCTCCCCTTCTTCCTTCTGTCTCTCCCTCCCCCTCTCTCCTCCCCCTTCTTCCTCCCCTCCTCCTCCCTCTCTCCTCCTTCCCTCCCATACCTCCTTCCTTCCCTCCGCTTTCCTTCCTCCTTCCCTCCGTCTTCGCCCCCCTTCTTCCCTCTTCTCCTTCTCCCCCTCCTCCTAAATATTACCTCTCCCCTTTGCAGAAGCCTCCCGCCCCTTCCTTTCTCCCCCCCCCCCCCCCTCTTCTCTTGCTTTTGCTCTTTCTTTTTTCCCCCCCCCTTCCCCCCTTCTCCTCCTTTTCTGCTCCATCCTTCCCCCTCCCCCCTCCTTCACTTTCGTCTCTTGATCCCCTTTCTTCTCTTCACCTTCCCTTTCCCCTCTTCTCCCTTTTCCCCCTCCCCTCTCTCTCCCCCCTCCCCCTTCTCTCCCTCTTCCCCCCTCCTCCTCCCTTTCTCCTTCCCCTCCTCTTCCCTCCCTTCCTCTCCCATCCCTCTCTTCCCTTTTTCCTCCCTCTCTCCTTCCTTCCTTTTCTCCCTTTCCCTCGCTTTTCCCCCCCCCTTTTTTCTCTCTCTTCATTCCCCCCCCCCCTCTTCTTCCCTCTTCCTCCTCTCCTTTCTCTCCCCCTTCTCCCCTCCCTTCTGCCTTCCCTCCCCCTCCCCCTTTCCCCCCTTTTCCCCCCTTCTTTCTTCAGCCTCTCATTCCCCTTCTCTTCTCCCTCCTCTTCCCCCACCATCCCCCTACTCTTCTCCCTTCTCTTCCCCCTCCTCCCTCCCTCCATCCCTCTTCCTCCCCCTCCCCTTCCTCCTTCTTCCCTTTCTCCTTCCCTCCCCCTCTCCTCTCCCCCCCCATCCCCTTTCCCTTTCCCCTTCCTTTCTTTTCTTTCCTCTCTCCTTTCCCCCCCCTCCCCCTCCCTCCCTTCTTTCTCTCCCCCTTCTCCCTCCCTCTTCCTCCTTTCCTCCCCTCCCCCCTCTCTTCCCTCTCCTCTTTTCCCTCCTCTCCCCCCTCTCTTCTCCCTCCCTCCCCCCCCCCTTTCTTCCTCCCCTCTCCCCCCTCTCTCCTCCCTCTCCCCTTTCCTCCTCCTCTCCCCCCCCCTCCCCTCCCTTCCCCTCCCCCCCCCCCCCTCTCCTTCCCCTCTCTCTCTCCCTATTTCCTCCTCTCCTCCTTCTCCTCTTCTCTCCCCCCTCCCTCTCCCTCTTTTTTCCCCCCAAAGTGATGATTCCTTCTTTTTTGAACCATTTCCTCCCCCTCCCCTGTCTCTCCTCTTCCTCCCCCTTCCTCCCTCCTCCCCTCTTTTCCTTTTCTCTCCTCCCCCTCCCCCCTCCCCCCCCTCCTCCCCCCCCCCCCCCCCCTTCTCTTCCACGTTACCCCCTTCCTGCCCCCCTTCCCCCCTCCTCTTTCCTTCCTTCTCTCTCTCTCCCTCTTCCCTCTCTCTCCCCTCCCTCTTCCCCTCCCCCCCCTCTCTCCCCCCCCCCTCCCCCCCCCCCCCCCCCCCCCCCCCCCCCCTCCCCAACCCCTCCCACCCCTCCCCCCTCCTCCCCCCCCCTGCCCCCCCCTTCCTTCCCCACCCTCCTCCCCCCCCCTTCCTCCCCCCCCTCCCCCCTTTCTTCTTCTCCAACCCCCTGCCCCCTCCTTCTCCAACCCCCTCCCCCCCCCTCCCCCCCCCCCCCCCTCTCCCCCTTCTCCCTCTCTCTCACCCTCCTCTCTCCTCCTTCTCCACTCCATCCCCCGATTCCCCCTCCCTCCCTCCCCTCCTTCAACCCCCCCCCCCCCCCCCTCCCCTCCCCCCCCCCCCCCCCCCCCCTTAATATTTCTTTCAAGCTCCCCCTCATTTCTCGTACCCTTTTCGTCCCACCCTCCACCTCCCCCCCCCCCCCCCCCCCCCCCTCTTCCCTTCCACCCCGTCCCCAGTCCCCCCCTCCCTTAACCCTCCCCCCCCCTTCCCCCTCCCCCCCCCCCTCCCCCCCCCCCCTTCCCTCCCCCCGCCCTCCCCTCTCTCCCTTCCACCCTCCCCCCCCTTCTCCCTCCCCCCTTGCCCCCCTCCTCCCCTTTCCCCCCCCCCCCCTCCCCCCCCCCTCGCTCCCCCCCCCACCCCTCCCCCCTTCCCCTTTCCCCCCTCCCCCTCCCCCCCCCCCCCTCTCTCCCCCCCCCCCCCCCCCCCCTTTCACCCTTCCTCCCCCCCCCCCCCCCCCCTCCCTCCTTCCCCTCCCTCTCCCTTCCCTCCCTCCCCTCCCCTCCTTCCCCCCCCCCCCCCTCTCCCCCCCCCCCTCCCCCCCCCCTCCTCCCCCCCCTTAGCCCACCCTCCCCCCCCCCTCCCCCCCCCCCCTCTCCCCCTCCCCTCCATCCCTTCCCCCTTCTTCTCCCTCCCCCCCCTCTTTCTCTCTCTGCTCTCCCCCACCCCCCCCCCCCCCCCCCCCTCCCTACCCCCCCCCCCTCCCTCCCCTCCTCACTCCGCCCACCTCCCCCATTCCTTCCATCTCTCCCTTCCCTCCCCCCCCCTCTCTCCCCTCCCCCCCCCCCCCCTCCGCCCTCCCTCCCCCCCCCCCCAACCCTCTTTTCCCCCCCCCCCCCCCTCCTCCCCCCCCTCCCCCCTCCTAAAAACATTTTATCCCTCCAACCCCTACCCCCTCCCCTTTTTCCCCCCCCCACCCCCTCCCCCTCCCCCCCCTCCCCCTCCCCCTACCCCTGTATTCCTCACCCCCGTCCCCCCTGCGACCTCCTTTCCCCTCCCGTCTCTCCCCCCCGCCCCCCCCCCCCCCCCCCCTCCCCCCCTTCCCTCCCCCTCCCCTCCGCCGCTCCCTCCTCCTTTTTCCCCCCTTCCCCCCTTCCCCCCCCCTACCTCCCCATCGCCTCCCCCGGCTCCTTTCCCCTCCCCCCCCACCCCCCCTTCCCCCTCCCCCCCCTTTCCCCCCCTCTCCCCTCCCCCCCTTTTCCCAATCCCCCCCTCCCCCCTCCCCCCCCCTTCCCCCTCCCTCCCTACCCCCTCCCTTCCATCTCTCTTTCCCCCTCCCTCCTTCCTCTTCCTCCCCCCCCCCCTCTCCCCCCCCCCTCCCCCCCCCCCCCCAACATCCTCCCCCCTCCCCACCCCCCTCCCTCCCCCCTCCCCCTCCCCCCCCCCCCTCCCCCTCTTTCCCCATTCACACCCTCCCCCCCTCCCCCCCCCCCCCCCCCTTCCCCCCCCCTTCCCCCCCCCCTCCCCCCCTCCCCCTCCCCCCCTTTCCCTCCCCACCCCCCTCCCCCTCCCCCCTCCCTCCCTTCTCTCCCTCCCTCCTTCCCCCCCTCCCTTCTCCCCCTCCCCCCCTCCCTCCCCCCCCCCCCCCCCCCCCCCCCCTCCCTTTCCTCCTCCCCCCTCTCTCCCCCCCCTCCCCTCGTCCCCCCCCGCCCACCCCCTTTTCCCTTTTCGGGCTCCACGTACCCCCCCCCCTTCCCCTCCCCACCCTTCCCCCCCCACCTTCCCCCCATCCATCCCTCTCCTTCTTCTTTTTCTTCCTACGCCTTTCCTTTCCTTCCCCTCCTTTTCCCTTCCCCTTCTTCTCTCATTCATTCTCTTCTTCTTCTCTTTTCTATCTTACTTCTTCTCCTTCCTTCTCCTTCCCTCTTCCTTTTCCCTCTTCCTTCCCTTTTCCTCTCCTCTTCTTCCTTCTCCCTTCCTTCCCTTCCTTTTCCCTCCCCTTCCCCCCTTTCCCTCTCTCCCCTCTCTCTCTCTCCCGTCTTCCTCTCCCTCCCCTCCTTTCTCTCTCTCCTCCCCTCTCCCTTCCTTCCTTTTTCTCTCCTCTTCTCCTCTCCTTTCTCTTCCTCTTCTCTTATCATTCTCCCCTCCTCTTCCTTCCCCTTCCTTCTCCTCCTTCCTCTTCTTCCTCCCCCTCCCCCCTTTCTCCCCTCTTCTCCCTCCTCTCTCTCTTCCTCTCCCCTTCTCTCCTCTCTCCCCCCTCCTCTCCTCCCTTCTTCCCTTTTCTCTCCCTCCTCTCCATCTTCCTCTTCCCCTCTCCCCCTCTTTTCTCTCCCCCCCCTCTCTCCTCCCCCCTTCCCTCTCCTTCCCTTTCTCTTCCTCCTCCTCCTCCCCTTTCCAATCTGTTCCTTCTTCTCCCTTCTCCCTGTCATTTACATCCCTTCCTTCTTCCCCCTTCCCCCCTCTCTCTTCCTCTCCCCCCTCCTCTCTCCCTCTCCTCCTTCTCCCCGCCCCACCCTCGCTTCCCATCTCCTTTTCCCCCCCCTTCCTCTCTTCTCCCCCCCTCCCCCCTCTCTCCCCTCCTTTTCCTCTTCCTCTCTCCCTTTCCCCCCCCCCTTCCCTTCCCTCCTCCCCTCTGCCTCCCTCTTCTTTCTCTTCCCCCCTTCCCCCCCCTCCTCTTTCCCCTTTTCTTTCCCCTCCCCTCCTCTCCTTTCCTCCCCCTCTCTTCCCTCCCCCTCCCCCTCCCCTCTTCCCCCCCCCTCAACCTTCTCCCCCTTTTCCCCCCTTTCCCCTTCTCCCCTTCTCCTCCCTCTCCCTCTCCCTTTCCCCTCTCTTCACCTTCTCTCCCGTTAGCTCTTCCCTCTCCCCCTCTCTTCTCTCCTCCCCGTCTCCTCCCCTCCCCTCTTCTTACTCTCTTCCCCTCTTCTCCCTTCTTCTCTCCTTCTTCCTCTCCTCTCTCTCTCCCCCGCCTCTCTCTCTTCCTCTTCCTCCTCCTCCTCTCTCTCTATCCTTCCCTCTCTCCCTCTCCCCTCTTCCTTTCTTCCCTTCTCCTTCTTTCTCCTCCCCCCTCCCCTCCCCCTTTCTCTCTCCTTCTTCTTTTCCTTCTCTCTTCTCCTCCCTCTTTTCTCTCAACCCCCCTTCTCCCTCCCCTCCCTCTCCCTTCTTCCCCCTCCCTTTCTCTTCTTCCTTTCTTCCCAATTACTCGTACCTTTCTCTTCCAATTTCTTTTCTTCTCCTTTTTCTTCCTCCTCTTTCCTCTTTCCCTCCCCCTCTTCTCCCCCTCCTCCCCTTCCCCCCTCCTCCTCCTTTTCTTCTCCTTTCCCTCCCCCCTTTTCCCTTTCCTCTCCCTCCCTTTCTTTCCCTCTTCATTTCCTCTCTCTCTCTCTCCCCCCACTTTTTCCCTCCCTTCTTCTCCTTCTTCTCTTTCTTGTTTCCTCTTCGTTCCCTTCCTCTTTCTCCCTCTTTTTCTACCTACACTCTTACTTTCTCTTCTCTCAAGGGGAAAGGACAACAAGCTTGATTTGCTTTACGAAATCCCTTCCCCCCCTTTTTCCCGATATATTTATTTATAAGACCCCTCTTCCCCTTTCTCCTCCATCCTTCTCCCTTCTCTTTACCCTCCTCTTCCCTCTTCCCCTTCTCCTCCCCTCTTCCTCTCTCCTCTCCCCCTCTCTCTTCCTTCTCTTCTTCCCCTCCTCTTCCTCCCTTTCCTTCCCTTCCTCCTTTTCCCTCCTCTTTCCCTCTTCTTCTCCCTTTCCTCTCCTCTCTCCCCTTTCTCCCCTTTCCTCTCCTTCCTTTTTCTCCCTTTCTCCTCTCTCCCTCTTTCTCTTCTTTCCCTCTCCCTCCCCTGCTCTCTCTCCCCTTTTTCACTCCCTCCTCCCCTCCTCTCTTCTCCCCTTCCTTCCTCCTTTCCCCTCTCTCCCCTCCTCTTCTTCTCTCCCCTCTCTCCTTCTCTTCTCTCCCCTTCTCCCCTTCTCTCTCCTCCTCTTCTTCTCTCTCCCCTCTCTCCTTCTCTCTTCTCCTTCCACCCCCCCTTTTTCATTCTTTCTCCTCTTTTCCCCTCTTCCCCTCTTCCCCTCTCTCCTCTCATGCCCCTCCCCTCTTTCCCTTTTCTCCCCCCCCTTCCCTCCTTACTTCCTTCTCCCCTTCTTACTCCTCCCTCCCCCCTCCTCTCTTCTCTCCTCTCTCCCCCTTCTCCCTTCCCTTCCTTCTCCTCCCCCCCTCTCCCCCCCCTTCCCCCTTCTCCTCTCCTCTTCCCCATCCCTATCTTCTCTGATCTATCATTCTTTCCCGTGGGCATTCTCTCTCCTCTCTCCTTCCCCTCTTTCCCCTCTGCCATTCTTTCCCCTCTCCCACTCATGCCTCCTCCCTCATTTCCCCCTCCTCTCTCTCTTCTCTTTTCCCCTTCCTTTCTCCCTTTCTTTTCCTCCCTCTCTCCCCTTCTCCCCCCTTTTCCCTTCTCTTCTCCCCTCTCCTCTCTCCCTTTCTCTCCCTTCTTCCCCCTACTCCCCCTCCTCTTCCTCCTTTCTCTCCTCTCTCCCCCTTCTTCCCTTCCTTCTTCTTCCCCTCTCCCTCCTTCTCTTTTCTCTTCTTTTCCCCTACCTCCCTCCTCCCCCTTCCCTTCTCTCCCTTTCTTTCCTTCCTCCCTCCTCTCCCTCCTCTCCCCCTCTCCTCCCGTCTCCTCTCCCCTCTTTCTTCCCCTCCTCCTCCCTTCTCCTTTCTCTCCTCCATTCCCCCCCCCTTCCCCTCCCTCCCTTTCCCTTTCCTCCTCTCTCTTCCTTTCTCCTCCTTTTTTCTCCTCTCTCTCTTCCTCTTTCCCCTCCCCTCCTCCTTCTCCCCCCCTTGTCTTTCTTTCCTTCGTCCCTCCTCTTCTCCCTCCCCCTCTCCCCCTTTTCCTCCCTCTCTCCCTTTCCTTCCTCCTCCCCCCCCTTTCCCTCTCCTCCCCCCTTCCTTCCTCTTCCCCTCTCCCACATTTTTATTCTCCCGCATTAATTGCTTTTGTTTTGATCAACGTCCCCCCTCCTCTCCTCCCCCCCTCTTTCCTCCTTCCTCCCTCCCTTTCTCCCCTCCCCTTTTCCTTTCCTTCCCTCCTCTCTCTTCTTCCTCCTCCCTCTCCCTCTTCCCTCTTCCTTCTTCTCTCCTTCCTCTTCTTCCTCCTCCCTCCCCTCCTCTTCCTTTCTATCTCCCTCCCCCTCTTTCCCTTCTTTTCCTTCCCCTCCCCCCTCCTCACACCCCTTCTCCACCTCCCTTCCTCTCTCCTCCTCCCTTCCCCCCTCCTTCCCCTTCTTCCCCTCTTCCCCTTTCCTTTTCCCTTCTTCCCCTCTCTCCTCTTCCCTTCTCCCCTCCCCCACTTGCCCTTCTCCGCCTCCCTTCCCTCTCCCCCCCTTTCCTCTCTCTCCTTTCCCCCCTCCTTCTCTTCCTCCCTCTCCCCTCTTCCTCTTCTTTCTCCTCTCTCTTTCCCCCTTCCCTTCTCCCCTCCTTCCTTCTTCCCCATTCCTCTCTCCCCTCCCCCCCCTTTCCCCCCTCTCTTCCCTCCTCCCTTTCCTCTCTTCCTCCCTCTTCCTCCCCTCTCCCCCTTTCCCCTTCCCTCCTCTTCCCTTCTTCTCCTTCCTTCCCTCCCCTCTCTCCTCCTCTCCTCTCTCTCTTCTTTCTCTTCCCTCTCTTTCCCTCCTCCTCTTCCCCTCTCTCTTCTTCCCTCTCGTTCCCTCTATTTCTCCCTCCCCCCCCTCCTCTTCCTCTTCTCCCTCTCTTCCTCTTCCTTTTTTCTTCGTTCTTCCTTCCCCTTCCCCTCCTCTTCCCCTTCTCCCTCCTTCTCTTTCTCTTCTACTCTCCCTCTTCCTCCTCCTCCCTCTTCTCAATCTTTCTTCCCTCCCCTCTCCTCCTTCCTTCCTTCCCTCCCTCCTCTCCCTCCCCCCTCCCTCCTTTTTTTCTCTCCATCTCTTCCCTTTCTTCTCCTCCCCCCTTCGATATGCCCTTTCCCCTCCCCCCCCTCTACGCCCTCCCCCTCTTCTTCTCCTCTTTCCTTCTCTTAATTTCTCTCCTATCTCTAGTAACTTTCTATCTTCCTCCCCCTTCACATCCTCTCCTTCCCCCCTCTCCTCTTTCCTCCCCCCCCTCTCCCTCCCCTCCCCCTTCCCCTAACCGAGAAGAAAAAAAATTCATGCCCTCTTTTTTCCTCCCTTCACCTTCCTCCCCTTTTTCTCCCCCCTTTTCTTTTCCCTTCCTTCTCCCCTTCCCCTCCTACTTCTCCTCCTCTTTTCTCTTCCCTTTTCCTTTCCCTTTCCCCCCCCTCTTCCTTCCTCCTCCTCTCCCCTTCCTTCTCTCCTATCCTCCTTCTTCCCTCTTTCTCTTCCTCCTCCTCTTTCTCCTTCCCCCTTCCCTCTTCCTCCCTTCCTTCCTCCTTTCCTTCTCTCCTTTCTCTCCTTCTCCTTTCTTCCTCCCCTTCTCCCCTTCTTTTCCCTCTTCCTTCTTCCACCCCTCCTCCACCTCCCTTTCCTCCTCTTCCCTCTTCCCTTCCCTCTCCTTCCTCTTCTTCTCTCCCTCTTCTCCTTCCTCCCCTTTCCCCCCCTCCTCTTCTCCCCTTTTTCCCCTCCCCTCCCCTCTTCTTCTTCTTCCTCTCTCCCCCCTTCTTCTCCTCCTCCCCCCCCTTCCTTTCTTCTCCCTTCTCTCCCTTCCTCTTCTTTCCTCTTCCCCTCCCCTTCTTTCTCCTTTCTCTCCTCTCCCTCTCCCCTTCTTCCTCTCTTCCTCCTCCCCCTCCTTCACCCCCCATCTTTCCTCCCCCCCCCTCTCCCTCCTCTTTTTTCTTCCTCCTCTTCCTTCCCTTCTTCTCCTCTTTCTTCCCTCCTCCCTTTTCTCTTTCCTCTCTCTCTCTCCAAACCCTCCTCCTCCTCCTCCCTCCCCTCCCCCTTTCTCTCTCCTCTCCCCCCTCTCTCCTTCTTCTCCCCCCCCTCCTTCTCTTCCCCTCCCTTCCTTTCCCCCCTTTCCTTCCTTCCCCTCTCTTCCCTTCGTTCCTCCTTCCCCCTCCTCCCCTCTTCTCTCCCTTCCCTCCCCTTCCTCTCCCCCTCTTTCTTCCTCTCCTCTCCCTCCCCTTCCTCCTCCCCCTTCCTTCCTGCCTCCACTTCTCCCCCTCCCGTCCCCCCTCTTCACTTCCCCTCTTCTCCCTTCCCTTTCCCCTCTCCTCTTCCCTCCTCCTCTCTCTTCTCTCCTTTCCCTCCTCTCTCCCTTTTCTCCCCTCCCCCCTTCTTCCTCTTCTTCTATTCCCCCTTCCTTCTCCTCCTCCCCTTCCTCTCTCTCCTTTTCTTTTCCTCCTCTCTCCCTTCTCTCCCTCTTTTTTTCTCCTTCTTCTCCCCTCTCCTCTTCCCTTCTTCTCCCTTTTTTCTCTCTCCCTTCCCTCCCTCCCTCCTCCTTATCTTCTATCTCCCCTCCCCCCCCTCCTTCCTCCCTCCTCCTTCTTCTCCTTTCCCCTCCTCTCCTCCCCTCTTTCCTCCCCTTTCATCGAACTCCCACTCTTACTTCTATTATCATCCCTTTCCCCTTTCATCGATCCCCTCCCCCTCCCCCCTTTCTCTCCCTTCCCCTTCTCTCGAGTCCCCTCCCCCCCCCTTTCTCCCTTCCCCCCCCCCCTTTTTCCATCCTCTCCCTTCCCTACCCCTCCTCTTCCCTTCCCCCTCCCCCTTTTCCTCCTCCCCTCACTCCTACCTATCACTCTCTCACCCTCTTTCATCAACAAATACCCCATTTCATCCTCCTCACTCTTCTTCTATTTATCTTCCCTTCTTTAAAACTTCTCTCTCCTTCTTTCTTCTCCCCCCTCCCCTCTTCTCTCTTCTCTCCCCTCCTCTCCCCCACCCTTTCGCCCCTCACTCTCCCCCTCCTTCATTCATTCCCCTCGCCTCCCCCTCCCCCTCCTCTTCTTACTTTCCCTTCCTCCTCCTCTCCTCTTCCTCCTTCCCCCCCTTCCCTTCCTCCCCTCTCTTCTCCTCTTCCCCCTTCCCCCTCCCTCCTTTCCTTTTCTACAAATTTTAGATGTCTCGTCCTCTATACCATAACTCTGTGCAGCTTGACCTTTTTCCCTCTTTCTCTCCCCCTTTTCCTCCTCTCCTTTCTTCCCCCTCCTCTCCCTTTCCCCTTTTTTCCCTTCCTTCCTTCCCTCTCCCCCTTCTTCCCCTCCCTCCTTCCTCCCCCTCCCCCTTCCTCCTCTTCCCTTCCTCCTCTCTTTCTTCCCTCTCTCCTTCCTTCTTTCTTCTTCTCCCTATTCTTCCTCCTCCCCTCCTCCCGCCTCTTCTCTCTCCCTCCCTCCTTTTTCCCTTTCTTGCCCTTCCTCCTTCCTTACCTATCCCCCCCTCCTCTCTTTGCCTCCCCCCTCTCCCCCTCCCCTACTTTCCTACCCCTCCCTCTCTCCTTCCTCACTCTCTTACTCTTCCTCCCCCTTTCCCCCTCCCTTCCTCCTCCTACTCTTCCTTCTCTTCCTCCCTCCCCTCTCCTTCCTTTTCCTCCCCTCCTTCTTCTTTCCTCCTCTCTCTCCCTTTTCTTCCCCCCTCCTCCCCTCTCCTCCCCCCCCTCTTGTCCCTCTATCTCTTTCCTTCTCTTCCCCTCCTCCTTTCCTCCTCTCTTTCCCCCCTCCGCCTTCTCTTTCCTTTTCCTCCTCTTTCTTTCTTTTCCCCCCCTCCTCCCTCCCCCTCCCCCTCCCTCTTTCCTCCCCTCCCCTCCTTCTCTCTCCCTTCCCTCTCCCCTCCCCTCCCCTCCTCCCCCCCCTTCTTCTCCACTTGCCCCCCTTTTAAAAACCCCAATCCCCTTCCCCCTTTCTCCCTCCTCCCCTCCCCTTCTCCTCTTCCCCTCCTCTTTCTTTTTCTTCCTCCTTTCCCTTTCCCTCTGCTCCCCTTTCCTCTCCCCTCCCCTCTCCCCCTCTCCTCCCTCTCTCCCTCTTCTCCCCCCTCCTCCTCCCCTCCCCCCCTCCTCCTCCTCCTCTCTTCCTTCTTCCCCCTTCCCCTCTTCCTCCCTCCCTCTTTCCTCCCCTCCCTCCTCTCCCCCTTCCCTCTGCCTCTCCTTCCTCTTCTCTCCTCCCCCTCCCCTTTCCCCTTCCCCCCCCCCTCCTTTCCTATTATTAAAACTCCCCTTCCTCTCTCCTTCTTCTCCCTCTCCCCCTTCCTTCCCCTCCTTCCCCTCTCTTCCCCTCCCTTTCCTCCTCTCCCCCCCCTCCCTCCCCCTTCCCCCCACCCCCTCCCCTCTTCCTCCCTCCCTTCCCCCTCTTCCCTATCCTCCTGTTCTTCCCCCCCTCCACCATTCCCCCCCGCTCCTCTCCCTCCCTCCCCTCCCCCCCTTCCTTCCCTCTCTCTCTTTTCCCCCTTCTCCCCCCCTTTTTCCACTCCCCCTTCAATAATGCTTTCCCTCCCCCTTCTCTTTCCCTTTCCCCCCTCTTCCTTTCCCCCCCCCCCTTCCTTCTTCCCCCCTCCTCTCCCCCTCCTCTCCTCCCCCTCTTCCTCTCCTCCCCCCCCCCCTCCTCTCCCCCCTTTCCCTCTCTCTCCTCCCTTCCTCGTCTCCCCCCCTCTCTCTCACCCCCTCTCTTTCTCCTCTTCCCTTCCTCCTTCCCTCCCTCTCTCCTTTCTTCCTCTCTCATCCCCTCTTCAAGATGCCTTTCCCCCCCCTCTTCCCCCCTCCTTTTCCCCCTCCTTTCCCCCCCTTCCCTCTCCCCTTCCCTCCCCCCCCCCTCCCTCTTTTCTTCCTCTTCCCCCTTTCTCTTCTCCCACCTACCCCCCCCCATCCCTCTCCCCCCTCACCCTCCCCCCCTCCCTCCTACCTCTCCCCTCTCCCCCCCTCCCCTCCCTCTCCCCTTTTCTCTTTGCCCTTCCCCCCCTCCCCCCCCCTCCTCTCTCCCTTCCCTCTTCCACTCCTAACTCCCCTTCCTCCTCCCCTCTTCCCCCCCTCCCCCTTACCTCCCCCCTCCCTCTCCCTCCCCTTCTTCCCCTCCTATCCCTCCTCCCCTCCCCTCTTTTCCTCTCCTCCCTCCTTTCTCCCCCCCCCCTTTCCCCCTCCCCTTCCCCCCCTTCCCCCCCTTCCTCCTTCCCTCTCCCCTTCCCTCTTTCCTCCCTTCCCCCCCCCTCCCCCCCCTCCCCTCCCCCCCCCTCTCCTCTTCTCTCTCTCCCTCCTCCCTCCTCTCCCCCCTTCTCCCCCCTCCCCCCCTCCTCCTCTCCCTCTCCCCTTCAGCCTCACTCTTTGATCTCCCCTCCTTCCCTCCTCCCTTCCCTCTCCCTTCCGCTCTCCTCCCCTTCCCCTCTTCCCCTCCTACTTCGCTCCCTTCCCCCCCTCTCTTATCTTTCCCCTCTCTCCTGCGCCCTCCCATCTACACCTCTCGCTCCACGTTCGTTTTCGCTTACTCTTTTAACATCCTTTCTCGCTTTTCCCTCCCCCTCCTTCGTTCCCCCTCCTTCCTTTTCTTCTCCCCCCCCCTCCCCTCTCTTCCCCTCCCATCCTTCTCCCCCCCTCCCCTTTCCTCTCTACCCCCCTCTCCCTCCCCCCTCTTCTTTTCCCCCCTCCTTCCTCCCCTCTCTCCTCCTCTTCTTCCCTCCTCTCCCCCTTTCCCCCCTCTCTCTGTCTCTACCCCCTTCCACCTCTCTTTCCTTCCCTCTCTCGTTCCCCCCCTCCCCCCCTCTTCCCCCTCCTAACCTCCCCCTCCTGTGTCACCTTCTCTTCACTTTTCCCTCCCTCCTCTTCCCCCTCCCCCCCCGCCCCCTTTTCCTCTCCCCCCCTCTCCTCCCCCCCCTTCTCCTCTCCCCTCCTCTTTCTCTACTCTCCCTTCTTCCTCTTCTTCCTAAATCCTATTTGCCCTTCCTCTCCCTCTCTCCCCCTCCCCTCTTTCCTCTCTCTCCCCCTCTCCCTCTTTCTTTTCCCTCCCTCCTCTCTTCTTCTTCCCCTCCTTCTCTCCCTTTTCCCCCTTTCCACTCCCGCTCTCTCCCTCCCTCTCTCCCTCCTCCCCCCTCCCTCTCCCTCCCTTCCCCCCCCTCTCCCTCTCCTTTCCCCCCCCTCTCTCTCGTTCTCCCCCCCTTTTCCCCTCTTCCTTTCTCCTTCTCTTCTCCCCCCCCCCCCCCTCCCTTCCCCTCTCCCCCCTTCCTCCTCCCCTCTCTTCTCCCCCTTCCTTCTTCTTCCTCCCTCCTTCCTCTTTCCCCCCCCTCTTCCCCTCCTCCCTCCTCTCCCTTCCTACCCCCCCTTCTCCTTCCCCCTCTCCTTCCCCCTTTCCTACACCCCACTCTCTTCCCCCCCTCCCTTTCCCCTCTCCTCCCTCCTTCCCCCTCCCTCCTTCCCCTCCTTCTTCCCCTCCCCTTCTCCCTCTTTCTCCCTTCCTCCCCTTTTTTCCTCTCCTCCCCTCCTTTCCCTTCCCTCCCCCCCCTTCTCCCTCCCCTCCCCCCTTCCTCCCCCTTCATTCTCTTTCTTTTCCCTCCCCTTCCCCTCACTCCCCCCTCCTCTCCCGCCCCCACCCTCCCCTTTCCTCCCCTCCCTTCCCCTCTTCTTTCTCCCCTTCTCCCCCTCCCCCTGCCTTCCTCCCCTCCCCCCCTTTCCTTTTTCCTCCCCTTTCCTCTCTTTCTTTTCCTCTCTGTCCTCTTCCCCTCTTCCTTCTCCTCCCTCCCTCTCCCCCTTCTTTCTCCTTCTCTTCCTCCTCCCCCCCTCAATTCATCCTCATTTCCCCTCCTCCTTAACTCCCCCTCCTTACTCTTACCCCTTCCCCCCCCCCCCTCCTCCCCTCTTCCCCTTCTCCCCCCTCCCTTCCTCCCCCCCTTCCCTCCCCCTTCCCCCTCACTGTGATTCCGCCTCCGCCCTACAGCCTCCTCCTCCTTCTCCTCCCCCTCCTGCTGCGGAGAGAGAGAGTGAGAGAAGGAAGGGAAATGAGAGAGAAAAAGAGAGTAAAAGAGAGAAATGGAGTAACTGTGAGATAGTGCAAGATCAAGAATGAATGAAAATGATATAGTGAAAACGTACGAATGAGATAGAGATATAGTGTGGGGGAAGGGGTAGAGAAAAAGAGAGAGATATGGGGTAAAACTGAGGTAGTTTAAGATAAAGAATAGAAAAAGATATAGTGAAAACAATATGAATGAGGTAGGGATATAGGGTTTTAGGGGGTAGAGATAGAAAGAGCTCTAGAGATTCGAAACTTCAAAAGCCCACCACCTTGGTTGTTTTTATGGTTGGTTTTTTTTTCTTTGTTGGGTTTGGTTTTTGTTGTTGGTTTGGTTTTTTGTTGGTTTATGTTTTCTTTTTTGAGGGGCTTTTTGTGATGATTTGTTTTTTTTGTTGGTTTTGTTTTTTTTGTTTGGTCTTTAGTGGTGTTTTTTTTTGTTGTTTGTTTTTGTGTTTGTTTTGGGTGTTCTTTTTTCTATTTTTTTTTTTTATGTTTTTTTTTTTTTTTTTTATTTTATTTTTAATTTTTTTTTTTTTTTTAGTGTTTTTGCCATTTTGTTTTTGTTTTGTTGGTTTTTGAATGGCCTGTGTGGGTTTGTTTTTTTTTTGGTTGTGTTGGTGTGGTTGTTGTTTTTCTATGTTTGTTTTTTGTTTTTTTTTTTTTTTTTTTTTTTTTTTTATACTTGTTTTTTTTATTTGTTTGGTTTAATATTTTTGTATTCGTTTTTTATATGTTTGTGGATTTTTTTTTTTTTGGGCCGTGGTAAGCATTTTGTAAGTTTTGTATTTTTTTTATTGATGAGAGTTTGCGTGGGTTTTGGGGCGGGTGGGATGTTTTTGGGGGTTTTTTTGGTGGTGGGGGGGTTGGAGTGTGTATTTTATCTTTTTCATGATGAGATTTTCAACATCAGTATTTTTTTTTCTAGTACGCTGAATATTTTTTTTGTTTTGTTTTTTTTGGTGTGTGCAATTTATTTTTATTTCATATATCTAGTATTTCACATATTCATATATCTATTTACTATTGGCAAAATTATGATTAATAAATCTTTTGGGGTGTGTTGTGTTTTCCTGTAAAATTACAATATTATATTTAATAATTCCTTTTTTTATTCAGAGTCTATATGTTGTGGATAATCTTCGAGATATCATTGAGCTGTGTGTACTGAGAAAATCTAGTGGAGCTGTCAATTTATAATGGGTATATGATGCGATTTTTAACGTCTCCGAGAGAGAGAGAGAGAGAGGAGTAGACGGGAGAGAGGAGGAGTAGAGGAGGAGAAGTGGCGAGTTGTGTAGTGGTGATGGATGGTTTGAGTGCTAGTGTGGTGTATGTTGATTGGGTATTTTGGTTTTTTTGTGGAGGTTGTTGAGGGTAGGTAGGGTAGGTTGATTGTTTTGTATGGTAGAGAGTTATTGAGGAGGGTAGAGTGAGAGAAAGAGAATATAGGGAAGCGGTGCGCAGTCAGCTATGTCGCTCTCTGTCCGTGTCATATGAGCAGTCATATTGTTGTTCTCCCGCTACCAGTTCTAGTTTTGCTGTACCGGGTTTTGTCGCCGCGTCCCCGCTTCTGCGTGTGCGCGGCCTGCCAGTGCGCATGGTATTTCTGCCGCGTTACATTGTCTGCTCCCGCCTGGGCGTGTCGACTCGTGCTATGGCGCAAATGAGGGGCCGCGTGCTGGCTGAAATTCTGGAAAAATTTTATTATTATAATCGTATTGATGTCATTTCATGTTTTATTTTCATTACTTAAACATTTTTTATTAAACATTACATTTTCGCGATCCTAAATATTGTAACTCATTACAAACCTTTTATTAAACTGTTATATTTATTTAACTTTTTTTTCTTTTTTTTTAGTTTCTATCATAATATCTATCAAATTATAATTTTTTTAAAATTTGTAAATGTAATATAGTTATTTGCCAGAGTGGTTTATAATTTTATAAATCATTTTTATTTTTTTATCTTACAATTGTTTACGAAATTTAATTTTAAAAATTACATTATACTTTTTACAGATCCTTAAAGCAGTAAATTTTCTAGTAAAATCAATATGAAAAGATTCAGAAGTGATTGATTACTGTATATCATGATTTTAGTAATGCTATTGCCTTGCCTACTTTGCTTCTTTAACTCATATGTTTTTAATACTCAACTTTGCTTTAACTCATATATTTTTACTAACATTACATACCTTTAATAATGCAGTTAAAATCAGTTGATAATTCAAATAGATGGTTGTTATCATACAATCAATAGGGATTTATGTTTATGTCCTTTAAATTTTTATATGCTTTTATATTAATTCGAACAATATATTATATTTTCTTGCTTTATACTCAAATATTTAAGATAATTTTCATACCGAAAAATGCAAAAATAATCACAATCAATTAGAGGTTTGTTTAGCATATGCAAAAGCTGTGTGAATTTTAGTATCTTCTTCTTGTTTTTTTTTAACTGCCTTTCTTCTATATTCTACATTATTATTTTTTTATTCTGCTTTAACTCATTTATATTTTTATTTTAACTATTACATATCTAATAGTCTAGTAAATTTCAGTAATATCAAAAGAATGGTGTTTACATTATGCAACCAAAATTTTGTTGGTTAGTATGCTTTTCTTTTACTGCTTTTACTTGCTTTTATACTCATAGTTATTTTCTTAAAAACCAAAGTTGGGTTTTTTTTTAACATTTTACATACCTTAAAGCATTAAATCAAGTAAATCATATAGAGGTATTTTACATATGCATACAAGGGTATTTAAAGTAATGCTTTTGTTTTACCTGCTTTAATTGCTTTTAACTCATTAAAAGTTTTTACTCATGCTTAAGAGAGTAAATGAAGTTACAAATAAAACGGAACTTTTTTTATTGTCTTATTAATTGTTTTTTATTTTGTTTTATAATTAAATTTTTTATTTTATATTTTTATTTTATTAGTTTTTTTTTATTTTTATTATTTTATTTTTCATTTTTATTTTATTTTTTTTTTTTATTTTTTTATTTTATATTATTTATTATTTTTCATTTTTATTATTATTTTTATTATTATTTATTCTTTTAGTGTTATTTTAACTTCATGCCTATTGTTATTTATTATTTAACCACGAACCACATCTACACATAGAACATCTAGCTCACACATACACACACACATCATGGTTTTTTTTGTTTTTTTTTTCTGCACCTCTGTTTTAATTCATATCTCATATTTATAAGTTCTTTGTATTGTTAACATGGTACGTTATATTTATTTGGTATTGTAAAACATTTTGGGTAATTGTGTTTTTTTCTTAATTTAGACAGCGTTTACAATTTATATTTTTTTTTGTGGTTTGGGGACTGCAGGGTTGGGTGTTTTGGCACTTTTTATTAATTAATAATTTGTCAAAGTTTCTTAAGATCGTCTATAGCAGTTAAAATTCATTTGCATGTATCTTGTGTTTGAACTTAAATGAATTTGAGTTTTTATTTTAGAGATGTTAATAGAAATATTTCTATATGGTTTTGTTAATTTATTGAATATCTAATGTTGTTTTAAAAGGAATTAGTGTGAACAAAAAAATTTTATGTTATACATGTAAATCATTTTCTATTTAAAAACATTTCTTATTTTTGTTTTTACGGTTACTCGGGTGTTTGGTTTATTTCATCGTGAATAAATCGTATTTGTGAATATGCGTAGTATTAGTGTACATAGGTTTTGTTGTGTTGTTTGTTTCCGTCTCTAGCTACCGTGTGTTTGTTTCCTCTTATCATTCCTAAGCTATTGTGGTTTTGTGGTTTTTTTGTGTTGGCCAACGCTTTGTTCTAATTTGACTGTATCTTTGCTTTACTATCTCTTTAGCCATATATATATTTATATAAAATATTTTACTATAATATATTATATTGTCTTCTCTGCTAGGCATAACAGTGTAATGTTTATTTGAATAAGATTCATTTTTTCTTTATGTTGCTTTTTGTCAGTAGTGGATATTATTATTATTATCTTTACATTTATTATTATTTTGCTTCAATGTTAACTAAAAAATTAATTTCATCATAGTTTTTTTTAAATATATTTCGTTTTTCTTTATTATTTATTATTTCTTTATTAAATTTTATTATTTATTTAATTTAATTTATTATTCTTTTATCCTATGTCACATTTGACAATCCATACTACGAGAAAAACACAATCTAACCCGCACTTCCTTATCAGATATCTGATAAACTGACCTCTCTCTGTAAAAATGTGTTTTGAATATTATTTAACTACTTTTAGGCCTAAAATTTATGGATAAAGCCTTTTGTGATACCTTTCGGGGGGCGATTTTTTGTTACGCCTAATAAGCCATTAGGTTTCAAAATGTATATATTTTCGATATTGCACGTTCTGGTGCTTTTTTTCTTGTTAGTAATGTTGTTGGTGTTGTCATTTTATTCTATCCTACGGTGATGTGTGGCCAGAGGGAATTTAGTTGGCCATGAATTTAGGAATATTAACCTTTTTTGCTGAAATCCTTTTTTTAGGATTGCATTCTTGCATTGACACGTGGTCAAAAGGTTATATATTTCCAGTATATGATCCTAATAATTTATATATATATGTTTATTTAATTATTGGTTTATATAATTATATATATTAATTTCAAACTTGTTAAAACATGGCTTGTAATAGTCGTAAGTTATCCTGGTTTAAGGGCTATGTAAAGTAGAGGAGAGTATTTTACTTTTCTTGGTGGTGGTAGTGTGTATGGATTGTTGATATTGCCGGTTATTGGGCGTATATGGGACTGCGCATGTGATTGGTCGGGAAGGTGGTTATTTTTTTTTATTCGCTTTTTGGCGTGTTTTAAGGTATGTAACAAACATGTTTCTTTAATATATTTTAAGAATAAAATAAGACTGTTTAGGATAATTAAATGTTGATGGTTAGTATTTTACCTCGGTTGCTTTCAAATCTCCTTTCTATATGAAGTAATCGATTCTCATTGGTTTATTAGTATTTATTATGAAAATAACGATATATTGAAAAGATTTGGAAAACCCATTTAGTAATTGGACTTTAGTATTATATATTTATATATATATATATATAAATCTATTATATATATATAACTATATATATATATATATCATAATAGTTTTATGGTTTTATGTTTTGTGTTTAAATTTTTTTATTTTTACAAATGTATTTTTTTATTGTGAGTAGGCGATTTGAAAATTGGAATATTATTAGTACATTTAAAGCCTCAGTAGATACTTTTTGACCTTTTCCAACATACATGTTTGGACCTAGGACTTGCTGTTCTTTATTGTAAATATTTGTAGTTATTATAGGACTCTTTTCTCTAAATCTCTGCAAATTTATTTGCCCATTTCTATTTATATGCATTATCGATGAATATAGTTTTGCGCGTAGTTCTCAAGTATATGGCCTTTCAGTAGACTTCAAGTTATGTATAAAAGTTTCCTCTGCGCATGGGAGTCTCATTTAGTTATTATTTTTTATTGCGGTGGTATTGCACTGCTGTAAAATTTATTTTTCTTGGCCATTGGGTTTTCTTTAAGTAGATTTAATGTAATTTATTTCATTTCTATACGTCTATAGAACTTAGGATAGTCGATCGAGTGGATGAGCGTAGGATCAATCGGATCAGGGTTTTTGCTTAGAATTGTGTTGTATTTTCTTTGTGTTATAGGTGGACATTTTTTGATTATTATTTGTATATTTAACGGTTACTAATTAATGTATTAACAGCGATTTATTGTCTTTTCTAATCTTTGCATTAGATCATGTCGCCTACGGACTTTCTTAATCAGGTATTTGGTTTTCAGGCGTGGCGTGAGGCGGTGGATAATGTAGAATCCTATAGTGAATTGTATGGTTTCAAATGAGCGTGCTGTTGTGGTCATTATTTTCTGCTTCTTCAGGACTTTATCTAACTTCCAAACTGGGATTATGGTTTTGCTATGTGGTAGTAAAAATGTTCTAGAATATTATGTTGGCTAGTATCGTGGTTGTTTTCTTTCAGCTGATGGTTCTAATTAACTGTTTCGCGTCCAGTTTTTAATTAGCTTGAGGCTTGGTTTTAGGAGAGGTGAGTCTGTGAAGTCACTCTTTCAGTGGTAGATTATCATTTGTATTATCAAAGTAATTTTCTATGGGGTTATGGACGGCATGAATTTATCGTTCTGGTGGTTAGGCTGTGATAGAATAAGTGGTAAATGGGTTTAGCCTGACGACTTCTGATAAAATTTTTCATATTTAGTTCTCCATGTTCGGGTGTTTTCCTGGTTTAAATATTTGGAGAATTTGGTAAACCCTTCTTCCTTTGTGGATTCTTTTCGAGTGTTCCCTACTGGATTCAGAGTGTTCCTTGTAATTGTATGGTAAATTAGCCTGTTAAGTTTGCGAATCATGATATACATTCTCTTTTTTAGTTGTAATAGATAGAACCTCTTGGATTTATCTATTACTTAGTTATAACTTTGTTGCACCGTTTAATCTAGTCCTATAACGTTATGTATGATTTGGTTATTAAAGTTTTGTAAAGTTTGGATCTTAAAACATAATCCTTCCTCACTTATTATATTGTAGTTTAATATTCACCTTCTGCGTCCTATAACTTTAGTTCAGCAGTAGGGCTGCCTAGGAGTAGGGATTTTCTTTTTTGTTTTGAAAAAGCGTGATGGTTTTGGTTGTGTATCATTTTTACCTAAATATCCAATAAAAGCGATAGAATATATTGCGTCGATCCTAATCACATAGTCGTTTTTCAGTTTTTTCTTATATAGTGTATAATAGGATTACTTTGGGTCCTGCGGCACTTGTTATCATGAAAAAGGTTAATTCATTTCTTCTCTTTTAACCTGTACCTTGCTTTTATTATATGGTATCTTTGTTTTAATCCGATTCGCAGTCATATGTTTTCAGTTGTGAAATTATTATTTATAAATATAATGGAGTAGATATGCGATGTGTATTCTCGATTCTTTGTCTTTTATATCTTGGAGGAGGATTACCTTTTGTATTCCTTTCGTGTATTGGAGCGGTAAATCAGCGCTCATGGAGGTACCATAATGAGAGAGTGTTTTGATGTCCTTATTAGGAGGTTTTAGTGTCTCTTACAATTGTTATGGTGTTCGCTTAACGGGTGATTGCAACCACATTGTTTTTGGTACGGTAGAGACCCATCGCCACTTGTTGCAAAAAATTTTGACCCAGGTTATAGAATGTGTCTAAGATCTGTCCCCGTGGGTACAAAAAGGCTTATCTAAATTTTAGGGGCTTTATTACAGTTTAGTTTTTTTTTGGTTCAACATCATTTTTTATCAGAGGGAAGGGAGGGTTCGGAGAGTTTTTCGTTAATCTTGGATAGGATGTTGCGGTTGTTGTGTTTTTCTCGGTGTGGAGTTTTTGTCATATTGTTTTCATATGTTACAACCATTGTCGCTATATACTATAAAAATTTATGCGGTTTCGAATTATTTTATAAAGACGGCGTTGAGAATATTTTTGTATGTAGTTTAATCTATATGAGCGATATTTAGGATGTAAAATGGTATGTGAATAGACTTGTTTATTTGTTTATAATAAAATTTCTTTTGTTAATGATTTTTTTTTAATTTTAAAAGTTTACATTGTCATATTTGTGGTGGGGTTTGTTTTGGTGGGTTTGTTGCTAAGCAGAGTTTTTTATCAGAACTATTTTGTTTATTTTTTATACTTACTTACATGGCTAAAGATGTATGTAAAAGTCGTATTTTATGTTTCTATTTATGAGGAGCGAGTAGTTTTTAAGCTGTTGGCTATTTAGTCTTGGTGTTATGAGGGGTTGATTAGGGGCTTTAACCTTTTTTATTCTTGATTTTACTGATTTATTTGTTTTTGTTGTCGTTTAATATATTTTTATGTTTTTTAATAATAATTCTTTGTATAAATTTTAATTGAAAATTTATTTTAAAACTTTTGATTAGTTATAAAATTTATAAACAAAAAAATGTTATTAACTATTTATTTTTAATAAATTCCTTTTTGATTTTTATGATAAGGGTGATTTGATTTATTAAATAATAGGTTTAAGTTTAACTTTGTTTTTTGTTAAATAAATTTTTAGTTTATATTTTATTGTCACATTGATGGAGATAAATTTCCTGTATACGTGTTTTAATTAATAACATAAAAATGTTTTTTAATTAAATTATTAGCTGAAAGTTTTAAAAAGTGATAAAAGAACTTATTTGATATTTTTAAACAGGGTGCGTGTGTGTGGTGTGTGTGTGTTTGTGTGTTGTTGTTTGTGTGTGTTTGTGTTGTTTGTGTTGTGTGTGTTTTTTAAATATTTAATAACATTAATTACTAATAAAATAAATTCAACGCCAAGGATAATTTTTTAATATTTAAATGTTTAATTTAGCATTTTATATTAATAATGATATATTAATAATAATAACACTTATTATTAGAAATTAAAAATTACAATATTATTAATGTAATAAAATTCTGAAGTGCTAAAATAAAAATGAATAATTAAATTCATTTATTATAAAAATAAATTAAATGATTAGTTTATTTTAAAAAATAAATAACGCTATTAATTTATTAACTGACTTATATCATTTAAGAGCAGTATAAACATATGAAGTTGGAAAGCTTGTTTAAACATTTATGATTTAAAGCTTAGTAAAGCAGTTAAAAACATAAGCATATCTAATTTCCCCTTGTTGCCCTTATGTAACTACCTTTTTCGTAAAGGGATTTGAGACTGATTTACTGCTTTAAGGTATGATTATGTTAATGTTTTTAAATATCTGAGTTGTTAATAGCAGTAAAAGCATATGAGTTATGGAATGCAGTAAAGGGGCTTAGTGTTATTATAGGTTATCAATATAGCTTAATGACGTAGGATGGTGCCCCTTTGTTTGCGTATTGTAAACAGTTTTGTGGGTGACCTCTTTTTGATTTACTGTATGTGTTATCTTTGTTCTTTTATTAGGTAAATTGTTAGATTGTAATGGGCTTACATAGATTAGCTTTTAAAATAGTATATTGAGCGATAATGTGTTTAGAATGCGAGTATAATTTCAGTAATGATGTATCAAAAGAAATTAGCTTAATGCTGGCCCGTTGTGTTGTCTATGTTAGGACACCGTTCTATTTGGAGTTTTGGTAGGCTGATTTACTTTGTGGCTTTTAATAGTTATGTTAACGTGGTTAATGAAAGTAGTTGTATTTTGGAGGTTGGGGTTAAAGCTGTATAATACATTTTGGATGAGTTTGCGATGGGTAGGCGTAAAGCAGAATATATGCATTAAAGCATCTATATTTTGCCATTGTTTGTTTTGTTCTAGGTAACACTCTTTTTCTTATTGATTTTATCTGATTTAAACTGCTTATGGTCTGTAAAGTTATATTGTTTTTAAATAAAAATTTTATAACATATTGTAGTAAATATATACAATGTCTTTATCTCCTTGCTTCTGGTCTTTTTTCTTCTTAGCTATACAATTTTTAAAAAAATTTTATCAAAAAAAAAAGGATCTATTAAACAATTATAAATAGAATAATTAATGTTAAATAAATATATTTTTGAGTTTAAAGTATTAGGTGTCTTTTGGGTAATGTGTAAGTTACTATTTATGTTTAGGATCTTGCGAATAAGGTGTTTTTTAATGATATAAATTATTATTATTATGTCTTGAGATGGAAATGAAAATTGAATGAGCTGGCATTTGGTTAATGATGTGTTTATAGGTTTTATCGTTTGCGGTCTTGCCTGGAATATTGCGTGGCGGTCGTGTCGGTGCGATCGTCTGTTGTTCGGGCAGGGGATTACGGTCAGAAATCATTTTGCTGTCCTGAGGGCGGTGGTTGGGCAAACGCGGCGGGGCGGGTTGAGCGCGGGAAATATTGCGCCCTTTGCTGGGCCACGTGGCGGGGGGGCCGGGGTTTATCGCGCGTGTCTGGGTTGGGTTCTGCATCCTGCGGGTGCTGGGGTTGACTGTTCTTGAGTGCGGAGGTGCGCATGTCTGCGTCCCTTTGCTTCTTACGTGATGGGAATCCAATCAAATATGTTAATTTTTGACCATTCCAAAAGATGATAACGTGACTAAAGATGTGCGTCATCAAGAATGAATCATTCAATATAGTTTGGTGTTCAATATGATTGAGTTGTTTATCAAAAGTATGAAGTCATCAAAGATTGAACAATCAAAAGCTGAGGTATCTAATATGTTGAACCATCAAGAGTTGAACCATAAAAGTAGATGTCCAACTATAAGGTTGAGCCCATCGCAGAAGTTTGAGCCAACAAGTTGAGCCCACACACAGCTGAGGCATCAAGCTGAGGCTTTCAAATATATTTCTGAGAGTGTGTGTGAGTTGTAATGTGTTTAAGTTTCTTAATGGCGAGTGGTAATGTGTCTCTACTTTTTTGGGTGAGCTGTAAGTTGTCCTATTGGGTTTTAGTTGTCTATGGTATGTTGTGGTAATTGTGTGAATAAGGACATGATTGTTATTGTGTGTATTTTATAGTGTAAGTGATTAGTGTAAGTGCTTTCTACTGGTATAAGGTGTAAGTGCGTATAAGTGTCATAGTGCGGTTATGTGTGTGTATTTCTGGTGTGTTGTGTAATCGTGTGTAAACTATAGTGTATATGCGTGACGTTCATTTAGTGTCTATGTTATGCGTGGTATTGGGTTGTATAAGTTGTCTTATGCGTGAGTGGTAAAGTGTATATGGGTGGTGTAAATTGCCTATAGTTTGAGTGTATTAGTGCGGTATTATAGTGTCATAGTGTGTTTATGTATTTGTTTGATGTATGTAGTGTTGTTTGGTGAGGGAAGTGTGTAGTTGTGTGTGTAAACGTAAGTGTGGAGTGTTAATCTGTGTTTGAGAGTCTCATTTATTCTTTGTACGTGGAAACTAAATTCTTTTGTAAAATTCTTGTCTATTGTTTTGTGTTCGATGTTATGTGGTTGTGGGGTGGGGGTGGGGTTGAGAGGTTGGTGTGGTGATTGTGGGGATTTGGTTGTTTGTATTAGTTGTTTTGTGTAAATTGTTTTTTGTTTGGTTTATTTATTATCTATTTTAGTCTTGCTTTTTTGTTAGTTTTGTTGTTTTTTTTTTTTTCATGGTTTTTTTTTATTTTTTTTTTTTGGTAGTATGTTTATTTTTTTTTTTTTATTGGTTAAATTTATGTGATTATATTATATATATGATTATATATATATAATATATATATATATATATTATATATATATATATATATTATTATATTTATATATATATATATAATATTTATATATTTTATTATATATATATATATTTTATTATTTTATAAGCTCTGATATCAACCTTGTGTGGCCATACCGAGTTAGATAACTACCTAACTCATGAGTAGGCCTTTTTAGGTTAGCTATCCTATTGCTTAACTTGTAATTATATTTCACCAATTCGACCTCTCATATTCTCTTATATCTAGGAGTAATGATCACCCCGATTATTTGGGCTATTATAGGCTCAGGGGAGGTCTTAGAAAAGTGATTGAAAAATAGTTGGGCGCTCGGTTTCGCGCTTTATCTTGCTCTTCACTTTGCACTTCAATGTGCACTCACTTGGCACTCATGGTGGCACTCACCTTGACACTGCATGGGTGTCATCTCATTGGCAACTCACTTTGGCTACTGGGTCGGACGCGTGGCGGGACGCAGTTAGAGATTGACTCATGTTTATGTAAAGATCAGTTTGTGTCGTAGATAGTTGAGGAGCTACTCCTAGATTGTGTGTCCTTCCGGGTGATGGTTGGGGAATCTACCGTATATGTAACTGAATGACTACTGAATACTTCTGAATCCCAATCTAGATTAATTGTCTTTGAGCCATTCTTAGAATAGGGTACTCTTTATTCATATAGTTGTATTTCCAGGTTTTTTTTATCAATATATTTGTGACGCTCTATTGCTAAAGGATGATTTCAGTCAAATTATTGGTTTGCTTTGAGTTCTATTTTTTTCTAAAGTTGGAGGCCATCAATAGTTGAGTCGGAACAGATGATTAAGTGGTATCCAATCTAATGTATAACCTATTCTCGAGATAGGTGCTCATTCAAATTAGGTGTTGATGGCAGTTTCAATATTTGCTTTGGGGAGGTCAAGATGTTGAGGCATCAAATGTTTGATGGCATCAAGATATGAGTGTGTATTTGTGGTGGTGTTTGCGCTATTGGGGGAATAGTGTATGTTTGTGGTTGTGTGTGGGGGTGTTGTGTGTTGAACTCTGACTGATCGTGAAAAAGTTTAGGTAACATGATTGATTTACAGTTGATAGGTAACCTTTACACGCCCCTTCATTGTTAGGGACATGTTAATACCTACCAAGGGAGGAGGTAGGTTTACCTTATGGCTGAGCTTCTAAAGTATAATCCCTACTAGCTTTCACCCTTACTCATCAATTTAGAATGGTCAATTTTCAGACCCTTGATTACGGTATCAAAGGCCGAAATTAATTCAAAGGCCATTAAACCGGAACTTTATCTATTAGTGCCAAAACTATCAATAAAAAAACGCTAAGCCCCTATCAGGGGGGTTGTTTCAACAAATAAGGGGTAGCTACGTTACGACGGTTGTCTCCGCAACGTTCTTGGTCCGCGCCCTTCTTGCGAAGTGGTTGGTCAATAAACTTACCATTTGTAGGCTCATAAAAAGGTCAAGGTTCGGGTTAAAAATGACAGGGGTGTGTCAATTTACTTTTGGTGTATATTTATATATATATATATATTATATTTATTATATATATTTTTATTTTTATATATTATATATATATTATTATTATATTATTTATTTATATATTTATATATATTATTGTATTTTGAGTGGACTATTATTATTCTAATTATTATTTATATATTATGTTTTTTTTTTTGTTAATTATTTTTTTGTTTAAACTAGAATTTTCTTTATTTTTTATATATATTATCTTATATTATTTTTTATGTGATTTTTGTTTTTTTTTTTTTATATTTATATTTTATTTTATTTTTTTTTATTATATTATATATTATTATTATATTTATATTATTATTATATATATTTATTATTATTATCATTTTATTTTTTTATGTAAAAATTACATTTAGACCTTCTTTTATTTTTTTTACACAAAGTTTTTTTTTTATATATATTATTAAGATTATATTTTTATATATTTTTTTATATATTTTTTATGCATCTTAGATACTTTATTATTTTTTTAATATAATTTAAGTTATATATATATATATATTTATTTGTTATTTTTATTTATATTATTTATATTTTATTTATATATTATATATTATATTATTATTATATATATATATATTAATTTATATTTTATTATTATATATATTATATTTTATATATTAAATTATTATATTATAATTTATTATATATAATATATATATTATTATATATATTTTATTATTATATATATATATTTATTATTATTTATTTAATATATAATATTTATATATATTATATATATATTTATATATTTATTGATATCTATTTAGGTATATATATTTAATATTATTTTATATATATTATTATATTATATATATATATATATATATATATATATATACAACACGTCCAATATAGCTTACATACTACTAGGCTTGTACTACAGAGGACATCTTTCTAATATCTTTCTGTCATTTTGATTAGCAGAGTCTGTCATTCAAGTTTGAATTTTAGGATATTACTTTCATTCGAAGTGACTTCTTTGAGAAGTTTTTTTTGTCTGAAATCCAAGATTAATACCTTTTACATCACGCAAATTGTCTTTGTCATGTAAATCTAATGCAAAAAGGTAGGGAACCCTACACTCTCTTCCTCTCCATCATTATAACACCATCCCCTTCCACCCCCACCTCTAATTCTTTCGTAACTCCATCCATATACAAATTGAATAACCAAGGAGACATAAGACATCCCTGCCTCACTCCGCTATTAATATTAAACCAATCAATCTCGACTCTTACACATGCTTCACTATCGTCAAACCTACTTTTGATTCCATTGAGAAGTCTACCTAGCAAACACCATAATTATCACTAACTACCTGCCATAGAGCTTCCCTATTAATCCTATCATACGCCTGTTGCAAATCCATAAAACCTAAATACAATTTATTCTCCCTTCCCTTATTTTCCCAATCAGTTGTTTCAATATAAAGATTTGATCCACACATCCTCTACCACTTCTAAACGCACCTTGTTCTTCACTAATCAGTCCTTCACTCACCGCACTATCGACCAAAATACCAGCATAGATCTTTCCTACAGCACTCAATAAACTAATTCCACTATAATACCTACAGTTACCTTATCCCCTACCCTTATATAATAGTACTATTATAGTTCTCCTCCAATCGCCTCGGAACTATACTACTCATAAACGCTCTTTGTTGCACAACTTCAATCCAATCAATCACCATATAAGTAGCCTTTATGTATAATATATATATATATATATAATATATATATTATTTATTTATTTATATATATATATATATATATATATATATATATATATATATATATATATATATAATATATATATTATATATATATATATATTTTATTTATTTTACATATCACCATGTCCCACATTTCTGCAGGGTGGTGTTGGTAGTTGAAAGTTTTAAGCTTATCAACACCATTCACGAAAAGAAAAATATAATAGAAGGGGGTTTCAGCCCCTTGCTATCTGACGAAGAGAATTTTAAATTTTTCTTCAATGACTCGACGACATCGGGAAACGCAGCTTCACACTTTCTATAATTTAAAGTTTCAAGTTTCTCTTCTTTTAATTTTCTGTTTAATAATTAATAAATTCACCTATAAATTGTAAAAAGAAATGTTGCCGTCGTTCAGCCTTCTACAACTCTAATTTGTAGGGGTCTTCTTTATCAAAATATTTGAATTTAAATTCTGAAATATTTTAAAAACACCGACTTTATAATAAAATATTTGGCTATTAACTTGAAACCACAATCCCAATACGCTCTCCTCTGAATATACTATCCACAAAGCACATATTGAACTGCCTTAAAGATTTTCATTCTTCTTTCCAATAAAAACTTTCAGATTTTCCTTACTCTTCTTTATTCTTTCCTTCCTGATGCTTCTCTATGTTCGTCTTCCCCTCTGGTTTCCACTGAGTCCACACTCGATGATGGTTCGCATCAATATATATATATATTATATATATATTATATATATATAATATATGTATATAATATATATATAATATATATATATATATATATATATATATATATATATATATATATATAATGACATACTATATATTCGTAAATGGAAATTGGTAATAGTTGTTCAGATTGATGTCACCCCTTTTTTTTTATTAAAATTACAGGATATACTCTAAAAAAAATAATGAAGAATAATGAAAACGAAAATCGTCGCTCTCTTTAGGAAAAAAAGTTACAGCCTCCCAAATTTTTTAAAAATCCCATAGGAATTTGTTATATAAAATTTTTTTTTTTTTAAATCAGATATACTCTAAAAAAAATAATAATGAAAAATCATAAAAAAAATTGATTTAAGTCTTTAGGAAAAAAAGTTAGAGCCTCTCAAAGTTTAAAATTTTCCCATAGGCTTTCTTATAAAAAAAATTAGTGGGCCTCGTGCTCGTTTTAGGGCCATCCTAGTTCAGGTTATGATAAGATTTGTTAAGAATACATAGATTTTCTCTGTATATGCCTAACAAAGCTTATTATAACCTGAACCAGAAAGCTTGAAATGAGACCTAACCTGGAAAGATCAAAAATGAAAAGTCAATGGGAGTTTTAACAACTTTGAGAGGCTGTAACTTTTTCCTTAAAGAGAGCGACGATTTTCGTTTTCATTATTCTTCATTATTATTTTTTTTAGAGTTTATCCTGTGATTTTTATAAAAATCAGGGGTGACACCCCTCTGCACTACTATTACCTGGAAATTTATTTAGAATACATATATAAAAAATAATAATATCAATACGTAGGAAAATGATAAAAAAAAATACTGGCAAGTTAAAAATGCAAAAAGTACTTGCAAGTACTTTGCAAATTTTCAAGTACAAAAGGTGCAAGTACAAGTACAAGTACAAGTACACTGGTTTTAGAAACTGCAAGTACAGAGTCAAGTTACAAGTACTTCCAACAAAAGGTAACTGTAAGTCCAAAGTGCAAGTACAAGTACTTGTACTTGAACCCAAGCCTGATATATATATTATATATATATATATATATATATATTATATATATAATACACATAATTATATATAACACACAAATAATATATATCAATATATATTATATATATATATATATATATATATATATATAAACCTTGTGAAGTCGCACATTATTAGTGGAAGACGCGCGGACCGCGGACCTTGCGATGGGGAGGTTTGAATGGTCTGAATTAGGTGCGGAAGGTGCGTTAGCGGACTAGCCCTAAATGAGCGGGTGCCCACCTCTGCATATATATATAATATATATATAATATATATATATATACTATAATATATATATATATTATATATATATATATATATATAATATATAAAAATTAATATTAATATAATTTAATAAAATTTTATTTTCATATTTAAATATTTATATTATAAATTAATTAATATAAATATAATATTTGTGGAATACAAGCTCTTTCCGCTCTTATATTTTATATATGTGAAATAACATAAGATACTTATTTCAAAATTGCATACATTTTACATATTTTTAATTTTTACACATCAATCACTAAATTTAATATTTATTACATTTTTTAAAAAATTTTAATGTATAAAAATAAAAGTTTTAAATGAAGGTGAAAAAGTGAAATGTTAATGTGTATGCATTTCATAATACCATCTGCAACTAAGGGAATTAAAACATATATATAGTATATATACTATATATATATATATATATATATATATATATATATATATATATATATATTAGTATATATTTCTATATATATATATATATATATATATATATATATATATTGCAGCTTGAATCTGTATCGGATCTAAGAGAAAGAGTGGGATCTTCTTTGCCGCGAAATCCTTCTGCAGTAAGAGCAAGTCAAGCCTGTATTCATTGTGCAATAACTTAATGCTGTAAAGTCCCCTGCAGACTTAGAAATGCTGAGGATGGTGCCCAACATAATACTTTTGACTTCTGGGGAGCATTCCCGATCCAACGAAGTTGAAGAAGTTTCAAATATCATTAGAGATCATGGCCTTAGACTGATTCTCGTTCTTTATCCGTTTCAAGAATATCCCGGACGTCCTGCACCCACACATGCGTTGACATCGATTGCTAAAACTTCTGATGGAACGGTTTTTACCGTCATGGATGAAGGTGTGGGAACAGATTCCAAAGTTTCAATGCTTGTAGCTTTGATGGAAACTTTAACAGCTGCTGTTTCAAAAGGGGGTGCAACAACACCAGTTCTCGTTCACTCAGCTACATACCCTGGAGGTGTAACTCCTTTAAGTACGGGTTCATTCTCTTTAGATGATTCACTTACAGCTAATGCAAAATTTTCTGTTTACTACTACGATCTAAACCATGTTGGAAACACAATTCATTTGACAGCTCCTTCAGGGTCTACATTTGCTTCTGTTAGTATGCAAGAAGAAGATGGAGATGTCAATATGATTTTTGTCAATCTTCATAATGCAGAGGTAGGTTACACAATATATTTTTTTATCTTAACCAGCAAATTCAAGTTTCGAATGATAATGAGGTTATTTTTTACAGAAAATTTAAATATTAAATAAAAACAACGTTTAAATAAATGTTAAATATAAATATAAAAATTAAATTTAAATATTAAATATTTAATTAAATATAAACTTAAACTAATTACGAAATTATTAAAAAATAGCCTATATTGGCGTTTTGGATAACAGCTGAAATTTAGAGCCCAACACGAGACAAAACTTAATTAGATTTTAAAAGAGCCAAGCAAAAACACTATCTATCTATCTATCTATCTATCTATCTATCTATCTATCTATCTATCTATCTATCTATATATATATATATATATATATATATATATATATATATATATATATATATATATATATATATATATATATATATATATATATATATATATATATATATATATATATATATATATATATATATATATATGGACATTTCGGTCTTTGATATAGACTTGGATTCTTGGATCCTAAAATCAATCTCAGTGTTGCATATGTATTTTACTTCTGAACTCTTATTTAGCAATGTAAGGCATACAACATTTCACACACAATCTCACACATACATACATACATACATACATACATACATACATAATACATCATAAACATACATACATACATACATACATACATACATACATACATACATACATACATACATACATACATACATACATACATACATACATACATACATACATACATACATACATACATACCAATAATTAACATACCTATAATCATACATACATACTACATACTACATACATGGGGATGCTGAAAGCAAGTTTCTGTAAATATCATATTCAGCAAAATTTTTATCGTGAGTCTTTAATCTCGGTTTTCCAATTTGCTTTAGTTTGCATTTGATTCCTTTTGATAATGGTTGTGCTATTTCGTGTTTAGTGTTTAGTGTTTAGTGATTATATATATAATATATATAGTATATATATTATATATATATATAATATATAGTATATATATATATATATATATATATATATATATATATATATATACTTTTCAGATACTAGTATTTATGTAAATAGTACATTTAAGATATTTAATGTTAATAATGTGTACTATAAATAAAACTTACAATTCAATATCTGAGCATCCAAGAGAATTTCCGCCTTCGCTGCTTTCTTCAGAAGCAGATATTGTTAGACATTATCTATTTGTTATGAATAGAGAGCAAGTAACTTCGAAAGGTTCTGTAACCTCTAAAGATGGTTATAAAATTGTTGCAAGGGACGTGGAATCCATCTGGAGAAGGTTTATCTTTCCAAGCAAAACACTTGACGGAATATATTTAAGAGTTGAAAGACTTATAGAATCAGCTTCAAAACCAAATAAGATCCCAAGAAACATAAGAAAAGATGAGTTTGAAAGTGAAGTAAAATCT
Organism: Trachelipus rathkii; assembly: GCA_015478945.1. Lineage (NCBI taxonomy): Eukaryota > Metazoa > Arthropoda > Malacostraca > Isopoda > Trachelipodidae > Trachelipus > Trachelipus rathkii. The sequence goes on along the minus strand of JABUQX010026545.1, from coordinate 38,601 downwards.
TATGATAAGATGTTTGACATTTGCACATGCAACTGTTATTCTTAAAAAATTAAAGGAAATGCTTGTAGATACAAAATTATTATACCTATTATTGAATGGAAATCCTTTGTAGGTCAGAAACAAAGGAAAAATCAACTTGGGACAATTGATAAAGCAGTAACAGGTGCGAGAAGGACACAAGAAAAATTGGAAAGGTTAAATGTTGAATTTATTGTAAGTCTAGGCAGGGGTAAGGATTGAAGCAGCACCAGTAGCAGTACCCGAGCCATTGAAATTTGTAGTCCTTCAACCAACACAGGATTAAGCTTTGATGTTATGGAAGAAGAGACACTGGAAAGAAAGAGAAAAGAGGAAAGAAGAAAGCGGAAATGATGAAGAATTTCTTCCAAAATTTGAACTTAGGGAAAATTCTCAGAATAGATTTGTGTATAAACATTAACGATAAAAGTTGACAGGTTTCGTGTAAACTATAGGGCCGTTGCTGCTATTGGTAATGCAGCATTAAAGGATATAGGGATATTGAATTAAAAGAATATTTTGAATAGAGAAAAGTTAAAAGAGAGAGAAAACGTGTTGGCAAAAAGTAATTAGAAAACAGACAAAATGAATGCAATGAATTTGACGCAGAAAAGATCAAACTAAAATAAAATAGGGGACTGACTTGGAAGAACATTATATTATTATAAAAGAACCAGATGGTATTTGTATGACTGATGTTACGCCAGATTCTGGTAAGGCCCAATGTATTACTGATGAAATAATAACTTTCTTAATTGATTCTAATAGCGAGATTTCCCTTAAAGCTATTCATTGAGATGGGACTCCAGTTAACGCTGGAAGAGTTGGTGGAGTTTTTGAGAATGACTGAAATATATATATGGAAAGACCGATAAAGCTGTTAATTTGCTCTTACATGCAAATGAACTTCCTTTTAGACACACGTTCGAGGCAATTGATGAACGTATACATCAGGACAAAAAACTTTTAAGTGTATCATTTTAAATAAATTTAGAGATGTTAATAAACTGGGGATAGTTGATTTTAAACTTGTAAACGGCAACCTTGAAATGATTCCCGAAGATATCATTAAGAAATTAGGACTGGCCAAAAACATTTGTATGCAATGTGTATTAGCACAAAATCAGGGAATATATCACTATCAATAGGCAAGAAATCTCCAGGCATCCTTCATCATGCCAAATGGCTAACAAAAGCAAACAGGATCTTACGGTTATACGTTTACACAAATCATCCAAGCAAAGACCTTCAAAATCTAGTATATATACTAATGAAAGTTTACGCACGAGAGTGGTTTTGGATAAAGTCATATCCATAGGCATGGTGCACGTAATATTTGGTACCTGATGTACCTACTTAAAGACGTGGACAAAAAACATGCTATTATTATGGAGCTTGTACTAGGAAACAACTCGTATATTCTCCTTCTGAGAATATATTGCTTGCAATGTTAACGGACACAAGAAAAGAGATAAGAGATTTAGGTGTTCAGCGAATTAATTATTTATTCAAGCAAGAGCAAGGAATTCCAATGCAAGAGTTTTTAAACTGCCTAAAACACTAAGCTTTAATGCAGATAATTATTCAAACAAGATTGATTGGGAAAAGAAAACAGTTACCCAGCCATCCATTTTAAAGGATTTAACAATTGACGAGATTAACCAGTTTGTAAATAAGCCAATTAACACTGTTTTGTTTCCATACCACAGCTAGGGTGTTGAGCATACATTAAATGTAGTTACACAAGCCTCACAACAAATAATTGGAAATGAAAATAGACATGAGTATATTTTGAATGTAATACAGTTTAGTTAAGAACTTAACGAATTCTAGGGCAAAAAATACTCGTCCCAATAACTATTTAGATTTATAAAAAGGTAAATGTTAAGAAGCTCACTCGTTTTTTCGCTTATTTTTGGAAATTTGTATGCTAATATATATAATATATATAATATATATATATATATACTGAATATTATATATATATATATATTAGTATAATATATATATATCTATTATAAAGTTATATAATAATATAAGTTATATTATATATAATATATATAGTATTATATATATTTATATATAATATATATATTATATATATAGTAAATATAATATATAATATAAATTTATATACTATATAATACTCTCATACATTATACAAAAGCAATATATATATTATATTATATATATATATATATATATATTATATATATTATATATAATATATATATATAATATATATATAAATAAATAGTATATATATATTAGTATACATGTAATATATATATTATATATATATATATATATATAATATAGGTATATATATAATATATATATATATATATATATATATAGGTATATATAATTAATATATAGTTATATATACTGATTCGACGGTCGTTGAATGTGGATGCAGTGGCAGAGGGGAAGCGAAAAACAGAAAGGCCAGAAGAAAGAGAAATTGGAAAGAAGAAGAAAGCCTGAAATTATATTTTGAAATGAAGAAAATCTGAAGTCTACTCTAAAAGTGGTCTGAATATATTTTCAGTAGAGAGATTGCTTTTGGTTAAATATAACGATAACAACTTAAAAGGAAAAAAATATTTTTTATCATTCGGGATTTTAAAAATGCAAAATTTTATTTTTACATTTAAATTAATTTCATATGAAGTCTTGGATGGAGGAGTTGCAAAATTTTTAACATCATATCTTTTGGTAATTTTGGAAAATTAAATGGTCTCTCGCAGTCGCATGAAGCCCTAGGGGGGAGTAGTAATAGGACAGATTCGTCGGTACTCTCCGTGAGATCGATCCGGAAATACTTTCACTTTTTCTGCGTATATATATCTACCCGGGTAAGGTTTATCGTATCGTCCTAAAATTTGGGGACGCGCTATGTGGTGACGTAATCTCGTCGTAGATGAGGTTACGTGCCCGTGAGTGCCCCGGAGGGGCGTGCTGGCCCTCAAAAAATAGGAAATGATCGTAGAAGGTTAAAATTTGGAGATTGTATAGAGGAGGAATGAGTAAGTAGGATACGGATCCGGATTCGGATCCGGAGTTGGCACCGATGCTGGCTCTGGTGCGGTGCTGAGTTAGTAAATATTTGTATAATAATACAATATTTGTATCTTATATATGTTATTGAACCCGTAGATCTCGAATATGATAGTTTTAAGTTCGTAAAGGGTGTCTGGGGACCCCCCGGAGGGGGGTCCACAGTAGAAATGAAGGGAATGCATAAGAGAAGTGGAGAAAGGAATCAGAGTCGGAGACAGAGAAGGAAGGAGTTGGAGAAGGAATCTGAATCAGAGGAGTTGTAATTGGTACCGGAACCGGTGCTGGAGCCGGTGCGGTGCTGAGTAAATAAATATTCGTTTAGTCCAATATTGGTGTAAAAATATATGTTTATAAGGTCGTATAACTCGAATATGAGGGTTGTAAGTTCGTAAATGGTGTCTGAGGCCCCCCGGAAGGGATCCCCAGAAGAAATGCACGGAGTGCAAAACAGAAGATGGAGGAAAGAAGAAGGAGGAAGGATGGAGGAAAGAGTCTGAGAAGGAGACAGAGTTGATACCAGCACTGGTATTGGAGCCGGTGCGGTGCTGAGTTAGTAAACATTCGTTTAGCCTCAGACTGACTATTCTATTTTCAAAATCTCTTTTCTTTTTAATAAACGTCAACTAAAATAATATTGTTCCGTCTTTTATGTTATAAGTCTTCATTGTAACATTTTGTTCTTTGTGTTAATTTGTTTTCATTGAAAATTTTTTAATTTCTTTTTCATATTTTTTTATTTTTATTATTTTTTTATTTATCTTTGGTTAATTTGCTAAAACATTTTGTTTTTGCTAAATTTTTAATTTTTTTTTTAAAGTTTATAACGTAAAAAATTTGCGTTTATAAACACTAAAGCAAAGTAAATCAAACCACCCACACCCGACCCTCCCAGGGTAGGTTTTTTTAACTAATTTCCATTTTTGACCTTTTCAGCTTATTTAGGGACAAATGTGTACAACTCCTTTATATTCACTTTGAATAAATTCTGATAATTCGGTCTTCCAATTGTTTTGTCAAGCTTCTGGAAATTTCAATTAATTATTTTATCCTTTGGCATATCCTAGTGAGCGTGGTATATACCAATTCAAGAACTTGAGTGCTTATAGATTTTCTGCCTCAAAACCACAACGTATTATAACCCTTCACTTTTTGGGGGATCCATTTCTATTTTTGGGCATGCCTAAAACGACCATATTGATTTTCCAACATAGATCTGAAAAAGCTGATAATTTTGTTTCTTTCTTCTAACAGCCCTTTAGGAACAAAAAATTAACAGTTAACATAATGCTGAATGAAACTTAAATTTTTTGGATTTATTCCTATTTAAAACCTTCTATCAAAATCTCAATCATTCCTATATTAAAACCTGATTTAATCCCATTAAACACATACCTAATATCTATTTGCCTGCAAAACAACATTCTTTATGTTTAAACATATCTTTTTTTATCTTTGTAAACAGTAAATAAAAATTTATTTTTTATTATTTGAAAATACACTTAAAGAAAAAAGAAAAAATATATATTTTTTTTTTAGTCACAAAACTTATTAGATATATCTATAATTGCATCGATTCCTTTAAAATGCGTATGGATATCACATCGATCTTGAGTTGGGATAAGTATGTATCACACTCCTATGCGTCAATATTGTTGAACAAATTTTACCGATGATGTTTGAGTCAAATAAATATTTTTCGTTAATTCCGGTTCCATTGATAATTACTTTCCTTATGTTTTTTATAATAAATCTAGTGTAATTGTTTGTGCGGAAGCATTCTTTAAAATTTATTATTGACATTTAATCGATTTGGTATTAAAATATGATTATATTATTATGATGATTATGATTTTATAATTAATTATAATTATGATTTTGATATAGTATTATGTATTATTATGATTATGATTATATTATTATTATTATTATATTATTAATTATATATATATATAATATAATATATTATATATATATATATATAGTATAATATATATAATATATATATAATATAGTATATAATAGTATATAATATATATTATATATATAATATATATATATATATATATATTATATATATATATAATCACATTTTGAGGAACAAAATTTACCTTTAATCACTTTTAGAGTCTCTAAGAAAATTCACTCATCAATTGCTGTGTTATCTGTTGATATATATATATATATATATATATATATATATAGTTATATATAATATATATATATATAATAATATATATATATATATATATATATATATATATATAGTATAGTAGTATATATATATATATATATATATATATATATATATATATATATACATATATATATTATATATATATATATATATATATATATATATATATAATATATATATATATATATATATATATATATATATATATATATATATATATATATATAGACCTTAAAATATGTTCTTTGATGTCGTATTTTTGATTCTTCGTGTAGGCCTCTATATGAGTTGGAAAATGATTTAAAAATCATAAAGCAAATGATGATTTATTCAATAAAATATAAATAACAAAAGTCTCCTCTTTATTGAGAGTCTCTCTTTTTTCTTCGTAAGTTCAATAAGCAGTCTCAGACATTTCCTACATTTACCTTCCTTGCCAATTTATTCTTTTGAAATGTTTGATAATTAGAATGAGTCGAATTCTGCTGCTCCGGACTTTTCCTGAAGTTTTACCTCCCTTGTTTGAGGGTTGAGTTTTCTTGTAATTCGGATTTCTTTCTTCTTAGAAGCAAGTAAGTTGGTTGTGACTCCGACAGAGTATGAGAAGAGAGTATGAGAGAAGATGGGAGAGAAGTAAAGTGAATGCTCAACATGGCAAGGGAAAGCCTTTATACAATTTTGTTCGCACTTATGTCAAAATTTTGCTTATGCAAATTTTGGCATAAGTATTAGCATAAATTTTATTTTTTTACGAATAATTATGCTTTGGAATGCTGCATTACTTCCCATGCTAAACGCGGAGTGGTAAAGTATTTAAATACATAAT